>OZ014449.1:14807306-15108047 GCA_963966035.1 Acleris laterana
GCAGCGACACCGACATGTCTGCACGAGGTACAAGACCTTCTATTACACATATGATCATGCCCAATCGCAACTAGGTGCACCAGTTCGCAATTAGGGCTTCCTCCCGAGAAATCCCGGTTCTGTGATTCTCGGGAAATCCCAGGAATTTCATAGTGCCTAAAGAACCGGTGCTGAAGATTACATCCCGGTTCTCCCGGTTCTTTCCATGAACACCAAATAAATATCATGGCGCGTATCAAAAATACCACAAATTCACACCAGAGCGACGACGCCGGCACAAGCGGTAAAGGTGATATCATACGGTTCATTTTTTGTTCATTTTCTTATTTAATTTTGCATCTTTTTCTCAAAGTGACACGTCTGAACCCAAGTGAAAGAAAAGTGCCAAATGAATTCATTAGTGAACTGATCAAACAGTGTTGGATATTTTCATTCGGCATCATTCATTCCCACTACGAATGAATCATTCATTCGACGCCATATTGAAGGAATCTACGGATGAATGTTCTTTTTTTACGTCATTCCAGCTGAGCCGTGTGAACATGGAATGGAAGAAACATGAAGTATTCACTCCTAAGAACGTTCACTCGAGTGAACCGTCTGATATCACCTTAACATCGCATCATGCATGCATGATTTTATTGCATATTTTTGAAAATTTAAGTTTCATAAAGTTTTTTAATCGTTTTTATTTCTCAAATATTCAAGGGTGGCAGTGATTTGAGTTAAAAAAAGAACCACGAGAACCGGGAATCTCGATAACATCCCTACCTAGAACCGAGTTAATAATCACTTGGACGGAGGCTGCTAAAACTTTACCAAATGCAAATTTAAAGCATTGTTGCAACTAACCACGAAAGCGACGCCATACATTTTCACAATCCTTGATACAGTTTCCATCAGCTGGAGCCGACGGAATTCTACCTTATAGGAACTAACCACAAAGAGTTTTGCTTACTTTTGCTGACATGGGAGGTATTTTTTTTTTAATAAATCTGCATACATACATACATACATAAACTCACGCCTTTATTCCCAGAGTGGGGTAGGCAGAGCTACAGAATTACCAACAACTCTAAAAACTTGTTGATAATTCTGTAGCCACATTTTGCACACTTAGGCTAAGATGTTTACCAGTGTATTAGTGATAGGTTGCAAGCCCATCGCCTAACAGATCTGCTTACGTAATAATTGAACGGCCTCCTATGGTTAGCCCGTTAAAGACTTGACACTTACCGCGTAGATCGCTGAGCACCGGGTGGTACCCGGGGTCGAGTTGCGCGACGCCCTCGGTGGGCGGCTGCGTGGGCGACGCGCGCCCCGTGCACACCGCACAGCTCTCCAGCGGGTACTCGCAGCTGCAACTGAACGGATACGGTGTAAATGAGGCTACACATATCTATAGAGAACTTTCATCTTGTCAACACACATCGAAACCGTCCAACATTCAAAAATCTCCCTACATTGTGTTTTTCCATGTACTGTGGTACGATACATAGTTTTTTTTTTTTGACTATGTCACACTAATTGACCTAGTCCCAAACTAAGCTCTAGGCTTGTACTATGAGTACTAGACAACGATATAAATACTTATATAGAGAAATATATACTTAAATACATAGAAAACATCCATGACTCAGGAACAAATATTTGCGCTCATCACACAAATATCTGCCCTTACCGGGATTTGAACCCAGGACCTCTAGCTTCGTAGGCAGGGTCACTACCAACTAGGCTATCGCGTCGTCAAATCTGATATCTGAACGCAGATTGTTGTTCTTCAGTTACTTCTTCTAGTCGTGGTTTTTGACGTGGAACCTCGTCGTATTGTTCTCCTAGTTATTATTTTTAGTTTGTAATGATTTTATTTACGCTAGTAAAAAAAATATGATTTATTACTTTTGTAATGTAACCTACTTTTACGGATCTTTGTATTTTATGTTAATAAAAGACGTTCTCCACAATCATGGTCTTGTCCGAAAACGCTTGTAGATTCACTTCTTATTACCGACGTGGAAAAGAATTTGGCCAGTTTACCAATTAAATATTTTGAATTTATCAATATCATATAAGGGTATTTTTTGATCCTTAGATATTTTTGATACGTATTACGGTTTACGGCGACAATCAACCGAATTGCCCAAACGACATCAATGTTAGGTGCGACCCCACCACTGCGTAAAATACGATTTAGTTGCGTAAACAAAAGACGGGGTTATAGTAACAACGCACCGTGATATACGCACAGAGCAGGAGTGAGGTTGCACCTATATTCGTTGTAACACTCGTACATAAAACAGCTTCCTCTTGAATCACTCTATCTATTTAAAAAAACAGCATCAAAATCCATTGTGTAGTTTTAAAGATCTAAACATACATAGGGACAGACAGACAGCGGGAAGCGACTTTGTTTTATACTATGTAGTGACATAATTTGATTTTTCTATTAAGTATAGTCACTTCTCGAATTCTGGCCGAGGGGGTGTCATCACAGACCACTTACCCTATAGACTCCGCATACAAAGGCGCCCCCGTAAGCCATGCTTATGCTCACAGAACACTAATTGGTTGCCATGGTTCTATTGGCGCGCACCACGACGCGCACACTTAATTATTCGTTGACTTTGAACTAGCCAATCACGGTGCACTTTCCGCCCCCCGCGCCCCGCCATTTTGGCTTAATGAGATACTAGACAAACTGTTCCGAAGCGGAGTCTATAGGGTAAGTGGTCTGTGGGTGTCATATTTCGGTGATTTAGCTGCAGGCTAGCCGACACCGCGAAAGTGTGTAAGTAGTCGTTTTCATTTTGTTACATATGGTTATGTATGTTTTTTTTTTTTATTAATTTGGATCAATAAACAATCACAACAAGGAATTAAATTACAGAAAAGGCCCACCATACAACGAAATTTGTCAGTGGAATATGAATCTATTATGAATGAAATAAAGTCAATTTTATAATTTGATCAGAAGTCATAAAAACAAAAGAAATTCCAATTTAATTCCTTGGCACTAGATCTTTATTCCAATGGCCGTATTTTGTACTACTATTAGTACAAGGAACCTCAGGAGGTTTAAAGAATAAGATAACATTTGTGTGACCAACACCGTTAACCACAACTACATATTTGATGAGCTTTTCGGATTAGTGCCTATACTTAAGTATATTTTATGTTAGTCTGTAAGATGTAACTATGCGCCTTGTAGTATGAAATAATAGTGTAGTATAATAAATTGTGTTGGAGTAAAGTAAACAAGCAAGCTTCACATAACAAAAAAACTATTACTCTTTACCGCCTTTATGTTTATGACAAGGAGAAAAGCAAGCTTTTTTTTTAATACTACTCAAGCTATTCGAGACGCAGATAAAAAAGTTATGTTCCGAACAAAATTTGGATGTATAAGACTTGTGCCCTCATTTTATTAAGGCCGTTTTCACTTTTTAAAAAGTTAGATACTAGATAGTAATGAAATTGGTATGCAACATTGCGTGCTTGTGTAGCGAGCACGCAATGTTTTTTTTTTTTACTGTCAGTAAACTATGTACTTCGCATCCCAATATATAGATAGTAATGTCAACTTTTCCTGTCATTTTTGAGAAAAGTTTATTCAATTCTATTCTATGCTAATACTCACTGAACATCTGAAGGCTTAGCAGCTTTGTTAGTAGCTATATGCAAGTTATGCATTTGCAGCAGCTTCCTCTTCTTGAAGGTGTCCCGGCGGACCGCGCGGAGCCGCGCGCACGTCTCGGCGGCGGGGTCGTCGTCGCGCCGCGCCGCGCCGGGCAGCAGGCCTTCGTAGGCCGACGGCTGCGGGGGCTCGCCCTCGAACTGAATTGGGCCTTTGGCTTCCCGGACCTGGAATAACAAAGGATTGCTGGACATTGTGGACAGGCTACTTAAGTATTTCTCTCTCTATATCTCTTGCCTATAAACACACAATACCAATACATATGCAATTCCACGCTCTGGCTAATAAAATAAATATCAGGGGGACCATGTCACACCAATCGACCTAGTCCCAAACTAAGCTGTACACTTGTACTATGGGTACTAGACAACGATATAAATACTTATATAGAGAAATATATACTTAAATACATAGAAAACATCCATGACTCAGGGACAAGTATTCGCGCTCATCACACAAATATCTCCCCTTACCGGGATTTGAACCCAGGGCCGCTAGCTTCGTAGGCAGGGTCACTACCAACTAGGCCAGCGCGTCGTTGAATTCATCTATACAGTCGAGTTCATAAATATGTGTACACTTTAGTACCTTTTCCATTTAATGCCTTGTATAAACTGCCGTATATGAATTGTCAAGTTTGGAGGTTAGTGATCAAGATGGATACAAACCCTAGATGTAATGGCGACCCCTTTTTCTAGAGCCGATATCTCTGAAACGGCTCGACTGATTTTTACGAAACTTGGCTAAGAACCATCCCCATTAAACTAACTAATCTTTAAAATAAAAACGGTACGTCCGTTTGGGAGCTACGATGCCCAGACATACACACAGATACACATGACATGTTAAACTTACAAAAGTCTTTTATGACGAAGGTAAATAATAAGATGTTTACTGAATGTAAAAAAATTAAAAGCAAGCTTTAAAAACCCAGACTGCATTTATTATATTGTCGTCGATATAGTTTGCTACTGTTTTTTTTTAATTATTTTAATTAATGGCTTTCATTCCTGTTAAGGTGTATTTCAACAATGTCAAGTTATTTATAGACACTCCCATGGACTTATTAGAGCAATAAGACCGTGGATATCACACGCGTAAAAGAGAATTGTCTCCAATGGACTAAACAGAAGCACATGGGGTTAGCTCCACGCGCTTCTGTCAAGTCCCTTTGCCATTGTTATTTAAATTTTAACAGTTTAGGTATCCTATGACACCCATGACGTTGAAAGGATTCTAACGATACAACACACAACTAAATCGGCTCAGGCGTTTAGAAGTTATGGTGGAATAAAGAATCGTACATCATACATACATGAACCCTGAAAACATTACACTCCTTTTTTTTGGGCTGTTGTGTAAAAATACCTTTGAACAGTCAATCATCTCAGATGAGTCTAAATCAATATTCATTGCGAAATGCGAATTAAATTGTATATCGTTTATCAGTAATCACAAAACATTAAATTTATTCCCTTTACCTACATACCTACAAAGCTTACCTAACGGGAAAATCTTATCGGATCTTTACGCTCATAGAAGCGCTATCACAATGGAAAATGAACACGTTATTAGCGTTGATTTATAGGAAAATCAGGATAAAAGTTAACTTTAGTAGGTCAACAGAACTGTGTTATCAACTTACAAATTATGTGAAAAAGAAACGATGCAATAGAATAAAATAACGGTGTATAAAGGCGAACTAATTGCATTAAAGGATCTCTTCTAGGTAACCCTAGAAATTGAGAAAAGTTATAGGTTGTGCATCGAGTAAGCAACTGTACTACACACATACATAAACTCACGCCTTCGTTCGCATAGTGGGATAGACAGAGCTACAAAATTACCAACAACTCTAGTCTAGGAGTTTTGGTAATTTTTCCTTATGTCCATATTACGAAATTAAAAAGATGAAAAACAGACATGGGGTTCACTTAGTATGGAGAAAATAACTTTGTGTGATTACACAAAAAGTTGACATGAAAAAAAAGCTCGCAAGTAGCGTTAAAAATATTCTAAGTTCATAATGATTCTATCCATGTAAAAAACCACTGAAAAAATATTGAAATAATACATGAACATGATGAGTTTTTTGTAATCGGGACATCAGGAAAAACTACAAATTCCGACTAAAATGATCAACATCTCCGAAAGTACTAAAAATCACTGAACATACATGGGGTGGTTTTAGTAGCCCATTTGCGTCGCGTTTTTTCATTTGGACCACTAGTGAGCCGACACCCTGTATATGTATAACTACATTTGCGTAGTGGACAGGAGAAACGATGTTTAGGAGAGTCAACACAGAGTTTCTTCAATTTGCCTTATAAGGAATTACTAATTGTGATTGGCTAATGCCGGCCTGTAGCCCGGTAGTCGGTAGTGCCTTGACCTAAATATGCAATGGACTGGGCCTGCAATCAAACCGCAAAGACGCGGTTTCCACGAGTCGCCCGTATGTATATAAGTTGAACGCAAGATGGAGTCACTTGATAAACTTTAATTATAAGAAAAAATGCTACTATATAGGTATATTTAAACAACGAGAGAGGTAGTAAGCTAGTAAGTGTAACACAAGGTGCTGAGTTGCCAGTTTTCCAAATCAATTCGGGTTATTTTAAGTCTTATCATTCATTTCTACTTCACCAAATGATACTTTCTGAATGCAAATGCTGGACTTATTACTTAAAATACTGAAATTGATATACATAATGCCTATAATATTTGAACAGTTCCTTCAATTCCTCATAGATCTCCTCATCAGATTAAGATTTGGTGACAATGAGACCACCTCAGAAGTATACTAGGTATATCAATAAAAATATTTTTTTTGGAAACCTATCAATTTAACTCCTACGTATCTTGATTTTTATTAGTAAAGATATTTATCCCGTGTCAATAAAAGAGATGCATAATGTAGTTGATCGCTGGCTCTACTCTCTTCTCGCTCATTATTGGCGAAGACCCTGAAGCCTTGTGTCAAGTGGTACCTGTTTGTGCAGGTCGTTGTGCTGCCGGATCTTGTACTCGAGCTCCTGCACCTGCGCTTGCAGCCAGCACCAGCGCGATGCGATGGAGGCGCGCTCGCGCTGCCACGACCATAGCGCGCGCTTCTCGCTGGAACAAGAGAGAAAAGTGGTACAGACTCGGAAAACGGTCGACAATATGCTGGCAGCGAATGAAAAAAAACAGAAGAAGATCAGACTAAAGCGGTTTTACATCGTTTGTTAGTTTCTTTTCTTAGATTGTTTGTTACAAGTGCAGCTAATAGGTAGGTATAAAGCGTGTAATAAGACTAATAAGATAATAAGTTTCTGTTAAAAAAAAAAACTGACAAGCTTTTATTGCAGACTTTTTTTTTGCACAGTCGTCACCTATTTGTCCAGACGATTTTAACAAGCCCTAATACAACAGGTTTATCATATGTAATTTAGGAGTTTCTATGGCCACTCTGAGTCTCCATCATCAAACCAGCTTCGTACTATATTATTGTATTGTCATCAAAACTAAAGGCGTATGCAAGTTTTCAGCTTCATTGGAGACCGGGAAGTGGGTCAAATTTAAATTGCAAGATTTGACCCTTACATACATACATACCTACATTGCAAGTTAAATAAAAGCTTTTAAAAAGAGGGCGCGGGTCAGGTTGTGCTTCTAGAGAGGACCGCGCCCGATCCGCACACACCGCCGTCTGAGTGAATAGACACGCCGTACCAACTCACGAGTTTCTTCAATCAATTAATCAATCAATAAATCATGACTTGAGGTAAAGTGGCATGTACCTAATAGAAGCGACCTATATACAGCACACATATATACACTTTTCCAATGTCAAGTTTGTATCCAACTAACATTATAAATGCGTAAGTTTATGTTCGATACTCCTTTACGCTGCAGCGGATAGAAGGACTTGGATGAAATTTGAAATGGATATAGCTTATACCCTGGATTAACACAGGCTACTTTTCATCCCGGGAAATTCTAAAGTTCCCGAGGGAATAATGATAATCGAAATCCACGCGAAGTCGCGGGCAGGAGCTAATCATAAATAGACGCCTATGTTTCGCCAGTAACATTAAAACAGAAAATCTACAGTTCAAAGTCCTAAAAGAAAGAGTAAGGTAATAGTTCAAGACGTGCAAAGGTTATTAGTGTTATTACCTAGCTACAGCACGCAAGGAAATGATTCACTGACACGTGAGTAGGTATCAGACTTACATGTGCGATAGTTTATACAGATAACAATGTGTACAGAGTCAATGACCTCATGAATTGGTTGGTGCTGTATGAAACAGCTAAAAAAATTAAACAACCTGTAGCTTCAAACTTTGCAGTTGAATTACTTATTAGGACACATATAGATTGAGTTGAGGGTAACCCTAGCTAAGCTAAAAAAGACAAGCAAAGGTAAGCTGGAAAAGATCCCTTAAAGGGATAAGTTCGCCCTTTGTATATTCCTATTCTGTAAATATTATATTTGAATTTGTGTTTTGTACAATAGAGTGTGTTGCATCAACAAAATATGTAAAAAAATTATGATCTCTATTTTCAGAGCACATATCACTTAAATTTAGAATTCCAACTGATTAATATCAAGCCTAGTGAAAAGCCCAGTTAAAATAACTTGCTTAAAATATGACTACAATTTTGACCACCAATCAAAATGTTTTTGACCAATTATATTGCCAAATGCAATTTACTTAAAGATCATCAAATTTAAAAACTTAATGCTGATGCATTCATATAATGTTTTACAAAGGCCGTGCCAGGATAAGCTAAGAGATTTTGCCCCCCTTGAGTTTGGGCTTGTAATTTTTATAGATTGTGTGGCACTGCATTAGTAATTGTTTTGCCAAATTTGAGTACCCTAAATATCATAGTTTTCGTTAACAAAAAAAAAAACTATATTTAATTTTTCTTTGATATTTTTTTTTCCTGTTAACCAATTTTTATGAGCTTGGCATATAATGTACATTTAACCAAGATGATCAAATGGCTATAATTATATTTTCATTATGCCATAGAAAAAAATAAAAAAAAACACATTCAAACATTTCAGATATTTTTTTTTATCACTTCCATGTTAGAGACCGCTCTAATTTTTTCACTGGTAAAACTCCCACTAACGTCCTATAACATGTATTTTTTTCAAAATTTTTGCTAAGGGAGAACATGGAGTTATCTTGACATGAATTTCTTTACATACATTTCCTAGAACCGCTATAATTTAAATCGGAATGATTGCAACCTCTTTAGAGGAACGTACATGTTGCATATGAAATACTGGCCACTTACATTTCAACTTTTTAAAAAAGTAAAAAAAAAACAAAAAGAACTCCTTTCAATTGTCGTGCGTTGGTAACATAATATAAACCATTCCAATATGAATTCATTATCAAAAACAACTGCAATACAACGCGTTTTCCGTAAAAAAGTTACAACGCACAGTTGTTTTTGATAATGAATTCATATTGGAATGGTTTATATTATGTTACCAACGCACGACAATTGAAACGAGTTCTTTTTGTTGTTTTTTTTTTACTTTTTTAAAAAGTTGAAATGTAAGTGGCCAGTATTTCATATGCAACATGTACGTTCCTCTAAAGAGGTTGCAATTATTCCGATTTAAATTATAGCGGTTCTAGGAAATGTATGTAAAGAAATTCATGTCAAGATAACTCCATGTTCTCCCTTAGCAAAAATTTTGAAAAAAATACATATTATAGGACGTTAGTGGGAGTTTTACCAGTGAAAAAATTAGAGCGGTCTCTAACATGGAAGTGATAAAAAAAAATATCTGAAATGTTTGAATGTGTTTTTTTTTTTTTTCTATGGCGTAATGAAAATATAATTATAGCCATTTGATCATCTTGGTTAAATGTACATTAAATGCCAAGCTCATAAAAATTGGATAACAGGAAAAAAAAATATCAAAGAAAAATTTAATATAGTTTTTTTTTTTTTAAACGAAAACTATGATATTTAGGGTACTCAAATTTGGCAAAACAATTACTAATGCAGTGCCACACAATCTATAAAAATTACAAGCCCAAACTCAAGGGGGGCAAAATCTCTTAGCTTATCCTGGCACGGCCTTTGTATAGATATTAAATATTAAACATCTATTTTTTCATTTGCAAATAAAATTAAAGATTTGTTTTCAACATAGATAAATTCTAGAGACATGTAAACATTACTTTATTAGTTAAGGATAAGTGGAACTAAAAAATTAATTGATCACACTAACTTTTTGATTGGTAGTCAAAATAGTAGTCATATTTGTAGACAATGTTATACGAAAAATGCAAGCATCCCTAATGTACAGTATGCCAAAGATATGTTTACACTTTAGTACCTTGTCACTTTATCTACTATGACAATTTCATATGGCAGTTTAAACATGACATTAAATAGACAAGGTACTAAAGTGTAAATTTATTTATGACGTTGACTGTACCATAATCACAAATATAATTCCAGGTAACATATCCTTTAACTGACGTGGTATATGTCTCACAGACGTCATATACGTCTCACAGACGTCATAACAATTATTTTCAACTCTATGTCACCAAGGCCCAAGTGTTACTTTGAGATTGCTCTGAAACCAAGTTGTCAATTAAAGGATATTTTTAAAATTGTGCTATTGAATAGGTAGGTTTAATAGAATAATTCAATACTGTAATAATCATAGATTCATATTTATATGTATTCATGTTTAGCTTCTAAGTAGAGTGCCATGCGCTTACAGCAGCATGTGCAAAACAACATCAAAAACGGTTTATCCATTTAGGGACTACAATCCCACAGATAGATACACTGACATACGCGTGAAACTTATAACACCATTCTGTTTGGCGTGAAACTTATAACACCATTCTGTTTGCATTTTCAAAGTTAAGGTCACCAATACAACAAGTCGCAACTTGCCATTAACATGTTTGAACAAGTGAACTGGGGCACAAAAGCAGAGCTCGCCAACAAATTTAGTAGGTCGGTGGGTACCTAGTTAGAATTCAACATAGATGAAAGTATGCATGATGCAATACACAATTCATTTGTTGAAAGTTCTCAAGAAAGTACAAACATCATTTAAATATATAATGGTTAAACCAACCCCTAGAGAACCCAATTAGCATTACAAACTAGTCAGAGAAGGTTGGTAGGTTAAAAGCTTCCATTATCAATCAATAATTCAAAAGATACAGAACACAGAATGGAACACACAGAATGTGAAAATACAGAGTACTATAAGAATCTGCAGATTAAAGATGTATTCAAATACATACTTTAATTACTATAGGCATTTGTTTAATTATTATAACCTTCCTATACTAGAAATAGACTCCTAACAATACCTAGAAGCATATAAAAGGGTTGTAGCTCAATTTAGTATAGAAAAAAATTTTTTTTAGTCCATAAGGTTCTGGATTTTTGTTATTGTAGTGTTGTTTTAATTTAACATTAACCTAAGAACCATAGGTACCTACTATGGAACCCTGACCATAGAACTGTCTCATGGTAAGTTTTAAGAAGTGTCAAACATATTGTTTTATAATCTGACTGTGACACTGTTTTATGGTGGGCCAGGGCTTTATTGAGATCATAGTACAGTCAGCAGGAGATGAAGCTACGCAACCGAAGAGGTCAAAATGATCTGCACTTGACTCTATTGTCAAGAGAATACAACGTGTGTAGATCATTTTGAGCATGTTATTTGGCTTATCTACTTTTGATGCTGACTGTACATTATGAAGTTTTCTGATGTAGCTAAAAAACATTTTTGTCTAAATAATGAGCTCTGTTGCCACTTGCAACAGTATCCAAAATTGTTTTTGCATTAGCTCAGAAGAATTGACATAATTAGTTACCTTACACAAGCCCTTAATAAAAATCTTAATCATCGCACAGTCATGGATTAGTGAATGCTTATTCAAGGTATTGCTGACGGCTAGCATGTTTACTAACAACATTTATAAGGCTTGGCCTGCCAGTGACTCACTAAAGCATTTACAATTTACAAGTAAGCATGTATTTTTATGTCAGTACCATATTTGTAAGCATTCACTTTCTTAGCCAATGGAAGGTATAAGTCTTACATCATAAATCACAATTAAGGAATATCCCTACAGTAAAGCTACCTGGGTTCAGTGGTTAATTAATGAAAACATAATAATAAAAGGAAAAAGGACTACACATACATTTAATTCCCTGATCTCCTTGCTAGATCAAAATAAGAACATGCTAATTCTCAACAAGGGTGTCTCATTGGTGACATATTATATTAACATAGTTCGTAAAGCAAAACAAACATTCTATATCGCATGGCATAAGTCAAGAAAAAGCAATTAACATATACTTACATGGGCATGTGTTGTTGGAGAGGGTTGTTATACACCACAACTTCATCATTGCTTTCCGCACCAGATGATGACACAGTAGCATCAGAGTCCAGGGCATGTTTTACTGCAGATACATGGGAGCGCAGAGCTCCAGCAGTGTCTTCTAGACCAGCAAATGTCCCCGAGGGAATTCCTATTGATGCAGATTTAGATGCATCCCCTTTAGAAGTGCCTGCTTTGTAATATTTCGGACCAACTACTGCCCTAGAGGAAGCACTAGCTTGTAATGATCCTGTTGTTTCAACTTTTTTTACAAATGCCTTTACACCCATAGGTCTACCACCACCATCCTTCCTGGCACCGCGCATAGCCTTTTCATATGTCTGACCCACTTCTTCTGATACCCTTTTACCAAGGATCCTGGCTTGTAGCATTCGCATCCTTCTAAGTAAGTATGCACATCTACGTTCCAGGCGGAGCTGTGTCAATCTTATTTTCTCTTCAACTGAATCTCCTTCAGAGTCTGCAGTTTCAGCCATGTCAAACCCAGATAGCGGGAAAATGGACTCAGGGTCACCAGTAGATAATACATCACCACTCTCCAGTGTTTTTAATGCTTGGAGAAGGTCTGCTTCGCCTAAATCAGTATTGTTAAGATCATTGAGGATTTCCTCCATTTCCTGGGAGTCTTTGGCCAGGTTGGGCTGCTCTTGGAGGCCCATGTCATCGTCGTCCAAGGGAGTAAGGTCGTCGACGGCGGCGAGAGCGCGCTCGCACGGGGAGAGCGAGAGGGCGCGGTCGGGCGGCGCGCCCGTCGGCTCCGGGGCGTCCATGGCGGCGGGCGGCCGGGGCCCCGGGGCCATCACCCGCGCCGCCCTACTCACACCCTCCTGCGCATCGCACCCTTATGTAACCCGAAATACACACGCACTTTAGAAACACGTCACTTCACTACACTTCACTGTAAGAGCCGATCTGATCATTCTTTCCCATCAGTCCCCCGCCGGTTCCACCATTCTCTGACGGAACCGCGAAGCCCGACCGCCGCGCTCCTGAAATACACAAGGTTTATAGCCGATTAGAAGCCGGTTTTTCTACGTGTAAAAGTCGTACCGTCTACGCTGATCATCATAGAATGGTAAACATAAAAAAAAATGAACTGTGGCTGTAGAATTCGAAATTTGACCCACGTGATAAAGAGTGGGCTAGCTGATCGTTGTAGCTTGTTTCTATCCGAGCGGTATGATAATCGAACAGGAAACGAAACACTTCAACACTTTAGCAAACGCCAGTCATACGATAACATCACTTTCCACTATAGAATGAATAACACTAAACACGAAAATAAAACAATAATGTTTTTTTAAATACTAATGGCGGAATGTGGACATAAAACAATCCTACTCTTATTCCAGTGACGAAACGTACGCCGCGGTTAGCGTACAAAGACAGACTTGTGAAAAAGAGATGGCTAGCATGTCCTTGAGTCTAGTACTTGCGCGGTAAAGTCAAATCGAACCCAATAAAAATATTGACAACAACGAAGAAACTAACAATTAAAGAGCTTAGTTCAAAAATATTAAAATGAATTTACATTCAGTCACAGATCTACAAATATCTAACAGAATGCAGCATTCTTTTAGAGGTTGTTATTGTTGAACTTTTTTTCAAACCACGCTATTGAAATTTACTTGACGTCTTTACATTTGAAATTATGACGAAATAATCGAGGAGTTCAAGAATTCAATAAGATGTAAGCAATTTTAAACATGCAATTTTCACAAGCCTATTAATAATACAATTTAAGAACGTTGAAGTTAAATTTATTCGAATTGAATGAAAATGAACTATCAATTGAATTCCGGTTTAGTTGCGTTTTGTTGCTCCAAGCGTGTGATTAAAAAATCCTTAGGCGATTCAAAAGTAAATTAAGTATATTCAATATTTAAATATTTGAACAAAATTTCATAGTGTTAATTATTTAATAGTACATAGATAAATAACTATTATTTACAAGTAAAAAGGCTTCCTAAAACGATGATAACGAAACGCACAACGAAACGTTTCATTTGACGCAAAACGCATTCGGTACCTATCTAGTTGGAAACATGAAACGAAACTAATGTTTTTTTTATATTTTTTATTCCCCACCTGGCCCACCTTTAGCCAGTCCGACTCCGACTCCATTTTCTATTGTTAAAATCGCAGCAGAGATAAAATTAATTGTGATTTATGTCACAAACCCTAAACGAAGAATACAATATACATCGCAATTATATTACAAATTCTATAATGTAGATAGATCCAATTTTGCTTTGTGATTTTAGTATTTCTTACACGAACAGGTTAAATTGTCAGTGTAGATTCTCACTCGTGTGATATTTTGCCTAGGATTGCAAATTAACAGATTAAAATTATATAATAACGAGGATATTACATATTTACGTTACATCTAATTATAATCCTATTGAAAAAAACCGCATAGGGTAGGTTCTTCGTGCGGAAATAAGTGACGATGTTATTTTCTTTTTAATTACACATAGGTATCTAAGAATATTTAGGTTTAAGACAATACACTTTCAAATTTTATTCCATCCATTAGTACCTACTCTATTTAACGTGTACCTACCTAGATCACCAAATACCTGAATATTTCTTTCAAAATTTTATTGGGCTTCTGTAAGAAACACTTCCAGATCCTATTCATTTACTACTTGTTGAATTTGTTATTTTTTTTTATAAAAAGGTAAATAGGACCAAAAGTAACTCCAAAGCTAACAGCTAAATGCATGCAACATCATGGAAATTCTATCAAATTCAAACAGAACTTGAATGCCCAAGTTATTATAAGTAAAAAGACACTTTTAAAAACCAATAAACAAGCAAGGAAAACTATCAGTAGGTAACAAATAAAGTAATAATATAACTTGATAATACAAATAAAATGTTGAGCTCTTACCTGTAGGGAACTGCATCTTGAAGACAAAATACTGTCTTGAAAAGTTGGATTATCACTTATCCCCATTTAGGTGTCCTTTCACTCCTACAATAGGCAAAATAAAGATAGCAGTGAGTTAGTTATCAAAATAACAATAGAATTATGTTCTTCAGAACTTCTACCAAGACTGACCACAATTCAGCTGAATTGACACACAGATGTTTCTTTGACAGAAGAGTTGTCAATGGTGACAGACTTTAAGAACAAATCTCTTTTTTTCTGAAAGTGAATTACTGTCATTCTTGACAAAAAGCAGTGAGACAGAGGGAGAGGGAGAATTAATGAGCCAAATATCCTCTTCAAATTATAACTCAAACCGTATAACAAAAGATTTTATGAATAATTACCTAATAATTTTGAATACAAGTATAATTTTATAATAATTCAATGAAATAAGCACCTAAGCTAACTTTTTGATCATAATATATCATGATTTTGTTCACCAATTATACATTACGTTGCAAACACATAAAAACCAGTTTTAAATTTAAGTTCTTGATCTCATTTGTTTCTTTACTCAATTTTGGGCTTTGAATTCTATTAGCAATGTTAAATTAGATAGATTTTGCTTGATGGTAAGTAGGTAGGTAAGTATTTTGTGAATGTTCACCGACTTTGAACTCTTCTCTTGTATTGTAACAACTGCCGGTGAATCAAAATAAAATAATTAAATGTCAATGCAATGATTATGCAAATATACATTTTGAGATTTGCACTTTAAGAGCACAGGTACTTAAGATCATTACAAAACTTAACCATTATTATAATTTGATGGACATTACTTACCAAATGCAGGATGCGAATGCAAATTTCCTTAATTAAAATGTAAATTTACCACTAGCACTAAACCAATATTTAATACTCTTTCAATATTAGGAATGTTTTGGTTATACTTTTTAAAAACATGATTTTACTAAACAAAAGCTATGATTATGAGTATTATAACCAAGGTTTCAGATGAAATGTAAAAACGGGTCCATATTTAACTTTTACTGCATTTAATTAATTGAAAATAAATGTTTATTATTGTAGAACATAAAAGGGTTTTATATTAAAACATAATAGTGATTTTACTTGTCTCTCAGAGGTAATTAATTAAAATATTTTGAATACAGAAAAAAAATTTAAATAATAAACTACAAATAATATTTTTTCACAGGTAGCTATTAATAGAACAAGATTTAAGGTTTTGGGTTACAAAGAACAATGATTTTATACAGGCTTGAAAAAATCAGCGCCAAGAACACCGTTACAAAATAAATTCCTTTACTTGTTAAGAAAAGACCTGATTATTTAAATAACATAGGTACTCACTTATCTGAATACCTATGTCAATCATTGACTTGTGTATTAATTTGTTTAAATGAGAAAAATTAAGTCATATTTTGAATAGTGAAATTAATAACTTTCTATTAAAAATGTACACTGTCCAAGTATTAGAATATGTACATTTATTTCAATTACCTGGTTTTCTTCATCAAAATTGCACTTATTATATATAATACAAGAGATATCAATGTTGTTTTATACAGTTGGGGATTGGTTCAAGTACCTATTCAAAATTTATACTAAAATCATATAGATAACAATTGTTCTGGTATATTTTACGTACCTTGTCATTAATATTTATGTTAATGATATAAAACTTTGATATATTCAACGTCACATACAGAAAATTATGAAATGTGAAGATTTCCACAAAGTAGCCACAGCAAGTTAAAAACAGGCTTAAGTTTAAATTCATTAAGTGTAAAGTCTCAGCAACATACAATATGAGAGAATAAATATTATTATATTGTATGTGCAAGATTACATTTTGATATTTCTTTTTCTGAAAATATATTTATTTATATCTTTCAAGTCTACGACCTTACCTTTGCACGCAACGACAACGAGGGGGTCGAGGGGTGGAGTGAGGAAGGTGGGAAGGTAGGGAACAAAAGTTTGGATACTTTTTATATGTCGGTAAACCATAAAATGGGGAATATCTGGTTGAATATATAGAAAAATTAGTAAGTAAATATGTTTCCTAAACGTATTAAAGTTTATTAAAAATGAAACTTTAGATTTACATTTGTAGATTTTATCAACTTTATTTTTAAAATTTAGAACCGGATACAATTGCTTGATTCCAAAACAATCCTTAACGGACGTTATGTAAAAAAACAAACTGTCAAACTAAATCGGCGCGGATGAGGATTGCATTGTGTGGTTAATGTTGTCTTGATACTTACTTGCATCGAGTCATATTACATATATAAAAGCCATGAGTTTCGACAGATCTCTCCAGTTTCATTCCACACAACATACACCACTTAGGAATAAACGTACGAGACACCTACTGCCAAGAGATGATACGTTAAATATGTCGCCCATATTCAACGACACATCCATTTTCAAAACCCTTAACGATACAAGTTTAAGACAAGCATTGGATGAGTCTTCAGTACTAATTAGTCCTGGTAGTCCAGGGGATGGTTTGAATGAAGACTTTTTCGAAATTATACAGTCTAGTCGCCGCAGCGATGTTTTGGGCACCATGGAGAGGTTAGCCAAGAAGTGCCGGGAGTCATTAGAACAAGTGGAGCCGTGGAGTCGGTATAGTGTGCACAATTACTGGCTAGGAGAAGAGGCAAACACTTGGAATCTCCTACACTGTTTATATGCGGACTCCATTCAAGAGCATCCAGAGTCCATAGAAAGCTTGTTAAAGGAGGTTATGTTATCACAACAAGAATTAGTCGACGCCTTATTCCAAAGTGATCCAGAATTACGACTTCTGCAGGTATTAGTGGACTGGTTAGAAGCTTCGGCTGCCTACCAGGATGAAGCTTCTGCTAACATAGTACCTGTAATTCCTAACGATGTGCACTGGAGTAACACTCTTCACCATATTCTCATTGGCACAAGCTTGTTTAATAAAGAAAAGGCTCAGGATATGGTCACTTGTATAGACCCAGATGCACCAAGACGTCAGAAGAAAACAATTCATACTGATGATCAAAAAGATGACAGTGATTTGTGCAAAAGAGTGTTTACTGAAGTTCGATGTGGAAAGTTCAAGGAAGCGATATCCCTCTGCATCACCGCAGGGCAGGCGTGGCGCGGCGCCGCTCTGCAGGGCTGGAGGCTGATGCACTACTTACCCAGAGACAACCCCAATACCAACCTTGAGATTGCAGGAAATCCATCTCGCGATTTGTGGAAATGGTGCTCCTTAGGTATTGCAACTAATATTGCTGAGAATATCTATTACAGGGCTACAATGGGAATTCTCTGTGGCCATTTACCAAGTACTATTGCAGCATGTCAGGGAAACTGGGAGGATCTGCTCTGGTCCCACTTAAGAGTGCAAATTGAGACTCGAGTAGATAAATTCCTGCATGAACACCACGCCACGGCAGACGCTAACACCACAGATGCTGAAGTCCTGGAGCTACTGCAGTCTGAACTCCAAACTCAAGAGGTTCCTTTGCAGGATGTATTCAGTGCGGTCAATGCCCTAATGGATGGAAAGAATGAAACTCCATACCAAACATGCCAGAGATACCTGATGCTGGGTCACATCAGAGCCATCATGCAAGACTCAACTGAATGGTTGGAAAGTGCTGATGAGCAGTTCATTCGATTTTTAGCTCATCTAATTCTTATTTTAAGGCAAATGGGGAAAGACCCTCAACATGATATTGGTGATAAGATTTTGGAAAAATATGTCTACCAATTAGTTGATAGGACAAGATTTGGAGCTGTAAATCGCCCGGAACTGATAGCTCATTACACTTCTACTTTACCTAAGGACAGTCAGGTAGTTTTATATGCTGGACTGATGGATAATATCATCAAGAGTGACAACAGGGACGAGGTTGTCAAAGCTGGTTCAGCAGCTGGTATAGATGTTGCAGCATCAGCCAGAGTAACTGTCAAGAGAGCCATAGCAGAAGTTCAACAAGGCTATGGCAATATTGATCTCATTTTTAACCAGACAACTGCAATTGAAAAAGATAAGACATTGATTACAAAAGCATTGTCTTCCCTGGAATGGTTGTCCTTAGTACCAAATCAAGTTGTTGAAGCTCTGTGGCTGAGTAATGCTATGATACGCACATTTATATTCATTGGTAATACTGATGCTGCTTCTGCCTGTATTCTAAATCTCAATCAGCTCCTTCCATCATTTGTTACCAAGGTTCCACATAATTCCACAGAGTTGAGAGAACATTTGTGCCTGAAAGCATACCTTGAAGCTCTGGAGAGTTTTGCCACTTGGTACAGGCATTTTATAAGTGGTCAGCCGAAGGATGTTGAACCGCTGCCCCCAGATGCGCAGTTTGCTGACAAAGTACATCATGAACAGAAGTGTGCTCAAGTAGAGCAGCAGAGAGCAAGGTGGCAGAATGCTGTGCATCATCAGTTGAAACACACAAAGAGCTTGTTGTACAATGTGCTATTATTCCCTGGTGGATGGCTCCAGGATGAGTTTGATAGCTCTTCATCAAAAAACTTCAGTGATGACGAAAAGCTGGAAAGAACTAAGCAGCTAGAGACTTTAAGACGTCTTTGTATTCCAGAAGCTTCCATTTTAATCCTAAAGCTGCTTCAAAGTGGTGATGATGTTGAAAGTCACAAAGAAGCTGTGAAATTAAGTGATTTAATTGCAGGAGAGAACAGAGCCTTGTACAAAGTATTCACTAAGGTCAAGCTAATGGAAATACTGGATAGAATCAGAGAGTCGTCTCTGACATTGTTGGAGAAAGGATTGGATATGTTTGGTTATGAAAAGAATGATGAATAATAATGTGTATTTTTATTTTTATTTAATAAATATGTCTTTCAACTATATAGTTTTTTACACTGTATATTGTTCTCAAAACAAGTTGTTTTAACTTTCCGTTTTAACCCTGTGTTTGTCACATTTTCATTACGCAGGAATTTGAACCGGGCTTAGATTAATTAAGTCATTACTGCTCTCTGCCAGTTCTGTGATGGACACTCTGCCTCTCTGCTTGATAAACTTGGCCACATCTTCCAGCTCTGTCTGCGAGATATAGATGAATTTTCCCCGGTCGTCGATCACGCCCGTGAGTTCCCCAGAGGCTGTGAGCTCTGTTATCCTGTCGATAGCTGTCTGAGTCTTTAACTTGAAATGGGCAGCTAAGTCTTCAAGTAACACTACTTTTTGTGCCTGCAAAGAAAATTGGTAGTCAATACAATTCTAAAGACAAAGACGTTTACTGCAAGCTAATTGAGACTGCGCCGAGCGTACGTCGGATGACAGTGGCGGGCTCATTACTGTTATTGTGTTTTCTAATACACTAAAGTATTTTCTTGAAATTGGTCGGTAGGTTTTTGCACTACAAATGAAATCAACTTGCCGGGCTGCCGCGCGACCTTTGTTATTCTTAAGCGATACTATCTATTATAGTCATGAAGATAATAGATAGCTTAAAATGGGCTATTCCCAGTTGTCCACACTGTGGACAACTGGGAAAAAAAATCCCAGTTGTCCACACCCTCGAAATGATGTGGACATTTCACACTCTTTAATTTTAATCAACTGTGATAGTTTAATATCTACTAAAGTACATTAATAAAAAGTAACACAGTTGAGTCAAATTAAAGAGTGTGAAATGTCCACATCATTTAGAGGGTGTGGTCAACTGGTAATAGGCCTTTAATAATCATGATACCTACTGTAACCGCTCGCCGCTGCCATCTCGGTGAGATTTGTGCCTAACAACCGTCATCAATGTAGCAAATGTTTGTGTTGACTGGGAGAATTTTAAAAGTCATTTGGCTAGTACTATAAGCACTAGCAAGGTGTCAATAGCCAAACTAGCAAATAGTTTGGCTATTGCCACCTTGGTTAGACGGGTTATTATTTGGGCGTTTGTTCCAAATCACTTTCGTGGTATAAAAATTGTAGAAGTGGCTGCAGATTTCGATTTCGTTTTTGGTTAGATATCTAAGCTTACCGGACATTTAACAAATATGCAAAAACGGCATCAAAATATACACCCAGTTCTTCAAAATTATGTCCACAAAAGTGAGGCGGTTGAAACGCACGAATAATGACCCTTACACTATTAAGTCAATATATTTAAATCATGAAACCTTTATGTGGTCGACGAAGTCCTTGAGGAGCGACTGCGCGTCCTGTTCCTCCTGGTCGAAGCCCTCCGAGTCGACGCTGAAGGCAGCGCGCAGTGCCTCGTACTCCTCTTGCTCGCGGCGCTTGCGCTCCTCTTCGGCCTTGCGTTCTGCTTCTTCGCGTTTGCGTTCTTCTTCCTAAATATTTAATAAAAAAACTTAAGCAACAAGTTGATCTTACACAAAGGATAATTTGGTACACCTATGGTGTTTTTCAATCCTACCTCCATTCAATTGGCACCGTGGCGTCAATGTTCGAAAAATATGTCATTATATCTGGCTGCTGGAAATGGACATAAGGCTTGCATAGAAAGCAACAAAATATATAAAAAAAATCTTTTCAATTAAAGTAATATTCGTTTTTTGCATTTTATTGGGTAAATCTATCCGTTTTTTAATTCTATGTTCTAGCTCGTTTAAATTAAACAAAAACAGCAGTTATTGATCAATTCATTAGAGATAACCCAGATCAACAAACAAGTATCCACTTGTGAGCGTATGCGATTGGTTGGTGTCTGCAGTACATCCAGTTGTGTCCAACAGTCATATCATAAGATATTTGTAAAAAAAAACTTGAATATTATTGTAGATTCATAATTAGCAATGGCTTGAAGAGCAGAAGAAGTAAATAGGCTCTGAATATTTACCACTTGCTTCTCCTCTATTTTCTTTCTTTCTTCCTCAAGTTCCTCACTTTTCTTCTTCTTCATTTCCCGCATCTGCTCCTCAGCTTCTCTAGCTTTCTTCTTCTCCAGCTTCGCCTCTAGCTTGGCCCGTTTCTGTACAAAAAAGGGCAATTTTACTCGGATTCTACTCAAATATTGAATTCTGAAAACAATTCATATTATTAACATTCATTAGTAGAAAACGTATCAGGGCCGTTTTCAAAAACATTGTGCATAGTTAAGACCTCTATTAAAATCCTTACTTTTTTTCCATTTTGTAATGAAAATTACTATCATGATTCGATGGTTAAAATGGCAATTGGAGTATAGGACAATTTTACAGCACAATTTAGTGGTCCTTTACGCCAAGTATCATTTTAGACATCCATTATGGTTCACTTGCGTTACAGAGTGGACCGTTTTTAACTATGTACTTTTTTTTGCAAAACGGCCCATCAGCAGCTTGCATCAGCATCAGCTGAAACCTCTCTCCTTCTGTTTATAGATCGTCTCCAAAGTACTTAGCTATAATCAATATAAATCCTGTTCTAATTACACAAATTATACAATCACTAATTTCCTCTACCTGCTAACATTTTATATACCTTGGGTTTTTTCATTATGGGTTTATTTAGTTTAAATCAAATAGTCACCTTAGCTCCCATTTTATCATCAAAATCAACTTTTTGTGCGTCCTGACCACCTTCTTCTTCAGCGTTGTCGGCAGCACCTGGCTCTTCCTCGTCAAACGCAGCCACATTACGGGCAGCTAAAACCATAATGAAGTTAACAGTGTTCACTGTTAGATCATCTGAAGTATATTGTTCCCATTTTCTGAGTATTCAGTATAATCAATGAGATAGAAAATACCAGACAAGATTGCCCTATACACTTTTTAGCATAAAAATAAATTACAACATAAATTTTTCAAAACAGTGACATTTAATAAATATCTACCTTAATTTATTATCTAACTACCATGTGTGCATTTCACAATAATATTCAGTTTTGTTAAGTAAACTATTTAATCTGCATTGTGATTTTGTATCAAAATGGCTCACACCTTTTTCAGCAAAATTGCATATTACGACTAGAACTTTTTAAAAACTGCAATCATTTTATTGTGACTCTTTCTAGCTTCAGTTTTCACATGCAAATTGCTAATTCAAAACTATATCTACTAATAATGATATTCCCATGTTCAAACACCTATTATATTTTACATTTATGTGTATTATTTAAATTGAAAAGTAATACTTTATTTATAAGTTACAAAGGAAAACATGGGGTGCTCAACACCTTTGGCCAAGTCACGGTACGGTACGGTACTATTGGCAAGGTACTCTTGAAATTTAATGCACCGAATATCTGACTCAAACACTGTTATCAATATTTTAGTCAATACAATACAATTGACAGAATTTTACTGTAGCTATACTTCCCTCTTAAGCCAATAAACAGTATCTCAGATTTAATTGCCAAAGTAGCTTCAATCCTCCCCTCTTAAAGATGAGGTTGTGATTGCTACAAGACTTTTATTTGAGATGCTGCTTTTTGGCAAAAAAAAGTGGGCTTAGCATGGCAGTATATGCTTGTAAAAACCTTACCATTTGCTCTCATCCGTGCCCTTTGATTTCTGACCGCCTGGACCCTGCCGGGGCCGCCATCTCTCTGAGGGACAGGTCTCGCTCCGCCAGCTAGGACAAACAGGAGTCATTATTATAAAGGTGAAAGGTCATGGAGTGTTCGTGTCTTAAACTAAGTGATAAGATTGGATTACAAATTATTAGGTCATCGACTTACTTTGAGGCTTTACTTGGGCTACTCGAAGAAAGGTAATTGATAAAACTATAATAACAATAGCGCTCAAAATAGCTGCAATGATGAACGGGTCCATTGTGATGAATGAAGTAGATGACTTTGCCTAGATACAATATATCTTATTAAGAGTAACAGCATTTATGGCATCATTCGATTCATAGGCTTTTTACTTTCGGGTACGCATTTGATTCGATTTACAACGCAAGCATGGAACTGACGATGAACTAGAACTTTTAGCAAAACACGTAAATAGTTCTACGTCAGAAGTCAATTGTCAAAATGATTTTTTTTTTTTTTTTTTTTTCATTTGTCCTTACGAACAGGCTAGGGCCAAAAGCCATGCTGCCTCGTCTTCAGTAATTCTCATTTTCATGAACATAAAATAGCGAGAAGTAAAATCCCTTATAAAAGTCTTCAGTATAAATCTTCAGTTGTTTCTATGTATACTTGAGTAGTAAAATCCATTATAAGTCTTCAGTTATATAAATTATATTATAGTCAAATCCAGTGGTGAGTTTTCTTCAGTTGTTTCAATACTTATAGTCAAATCCGGTGTTTAAGTCTTCAGTGTTATATTTTTATTTTATCAAGTCCAGTTCAGGTAGTCCAAATCAAGTAGGAACACAGTCCTCATTTTAAAGAATAATCCAGTCAATAAATATAAATATCATCACAGATAAGTCTGCGGTATTCACAATATATATATATACAAACATATCAGAATTATTTACAATATTATACTATATTTCTCCAACAGTGCTAACAATGAATTTATACAAAGGTGAGTATGTACAATTATTTACAAGAAGTTTTATTATGTCACGCGGGACCAAATGAGACTCATAAATTTTAGTAAGTTCATCTAACAACACAAGGCGCTGAATGCCGAAGGATGAACAGTCGAAGATGATGTGCGAAATGGTTTCTTCATGAGAATTGCAATGAGAGCAAATAGGGCTATCAACCATTTTTAAACGATGAAGATGGAAATTCAACCGGCAATGACCGAAACGAAGGCGTAAAATAGTTGAGTAGAAATTTCTATTTATGTAGTAGTTACTTTTACAAAACCATGGTTGGCTATTAATCATAACATTAAAAGGAGCATACCAAAGTCCCTTATTTTCTACTTGTATAGTATGATTCCAGTGCATTTTCCATTTTGTAATCATTCTTTGTTTTAGGATATTAATCAGATCTGTATAAGGAATCGAGACATTAAAGCAAGAAGTTACAGAATGTGAATTATTAATTGATTTTGCTAAATAATCAGCTTTTTCATTCCCTACGACACCTATGTGAGACGGAACCCACATGAAACTAACTATTATTTTATTGGTAACAAAAAGATCGTACCATAACTGTTTAATGTCAAAAATTAAGTAATTTGTTTTAGCATGCAATTTATGATTATCTAAATTTATTAGTACGCTCATGGAATCACTAACAATAAGCCATTTTTGAAATCCTTGATTCTGATGCTTGATATGTTTTAAAGCTGCAAGAATAGCTACTGCTTCAGCTGTAAATATACTACAATTTTTATCTAATTTATAACCCAAACCACTATTTAGAGAAGTATCAAAAATGGCAAAAGAGACATTAGAGTCCATTTTAGACCCATCAGTATAAATCAAACGATGGTCATGCCATTTAGATAGATTGCAATTAACTTCCTCTTTAGACGATAATTTACTGTCAATAACAATTTTCATTGCAGGAAATTTACTTTCAAAACTGCCATTGTAACATGGCAACACCCAAGAAGATGGTTTGTAAATATTGGAACTGTCAAGGAGACTCCGTAATTCAGTTAAATTCTGAAGAACGTATAAAGGATTTCGAGGCGGAACACATGGTAATGCAATTAAATTGGACAATAACTGATTATTAGACGAAAACAGTTTTAAGACAAATTTTTCCTTTAAATAGCTGAATCTAATAGACAACGGAGGAAGGTTACATTCGACTTGCATGACATTTATAGGTGTGCTTTTAAAAGCACCAGTTATCAGACGCATACTTTTATTTTGTATTTTATCTAAAATATATACAAGCTTACTATCACCAGCAAAACATAAGAAACCATACTCAAAGTGACTACGAATCATTGATTTATATAAAAGTAGTAGAATTTTGGGGTCAGCACCCCAATAAGTTGAGGCTAAAGATCGTAAGATATTGAATGCTTTGTTAGCTGTTGCAGTAACTTTATCAATATATTTTTTCCAGGATAGATTATGAGTTAGTATGACACCTAAAAATTTAGTTTCTAGAGAAATAGGAATGACAATATTATTATAGTAAACATTAGGCATTATTGCGCTTTTTTTCCCAAAAACGAGCAGTTTTGATTTGAGAGGATTGACATCAAGATTTAGGTACGAAAAATATTGGAACAAGTTATTTAAAGCATTATTAATGATATAAGCCAAGTTTGTTAAGTTTGTACCACTTGCATAAACAACTAGATCATCAGCAAACTGCAGATTTTTAACATTTGATCCCAAGATTAAATTTAAACGACGAATGTAGAGTAAGAAGATTAGAGGCGACAAAATTCCCCCTTGACACACCCCAACAGATGCAAGTCTAGGTCCATAAAGATAACCATTATGTTTAACAAAAACTGTTCTTTCAGACAGAAAGTTGCTAATCCATTGAACCACTTTCCCAGGGAGCCCAATAGAAAGCAGTTCAATAGAAAGCACATCAATATTGACACTATTAAATGCTCCTGCAATATCAAAGAAAACAGACACAGAACAATTACGATTAGTTAAGCTATTTTGGATGTCAAGTTGCAACTGACAAAAACTCTCTGCAGACGATCGACCTCTACGAAACCCGAACTGGTTAGATGGTAATATATTATTACTTTCAACAAAAAACTCCAACCTTTGTTTCAGAAGTTGTTCAAATATTTTACCAACACAAGATGTCAGGGCAATTGGCCTATATGAATCTACATTTAGTTGAGGTTTACCTGGTTTTATAATAGGAATCAAGCAGTCTGTCTTCCAGGATGAAGGTATTTCATTACTAACCCAAAGATGATTTAAAATATACAATAATATTAAAAGACTCTTTTCTTTTAAGTTTTTAAGCATTTTGTAGGGTATTCCGTCGAGACCAAAAGCACTATCTTTTCTAGATAATACAGCAGATTTCAATTCTGGTAAAGTAAAGGGTTGTGTTAAAAAAATATTATTAGAGTTACTTACACAAGTGTTCATCGAAAAATTTTGTTTATTGTTAACATGATCTGGAGTATATTTTTGAAGAAATTTAGGTACCCAACTACAATTATTACTATTGTTAGGAACGTATGACTTATTGAATTTACGCATGTATTTCCAGATAACAGAGAGAGGAGTACAACGATGAAATGAACTACACAAAGATGCCCAGCTTCTTGCTCTTTCCTGTTTCAAGGTAAGTTTTTTAAAAGCTTGTAACCTTTTAAATTCTAAATATAACTGTTCAGAAGGGTTATTTTTAAAATTAACATAAGCACTTTTGGATTTTTGTACAGCTTCAGAACATTTAGCATTCCACCAAGGTAAAGAGGGCTTCCTTCCTGACTTTCTAGAAAGAGATGTATAATTATTTGAGGAACTAAGTTGAGCCGGTAAAGATGATTCAATGGCACATTTAAGACACTTACAGAATAAGGAATAAGCTTCCAGAGGAGAATAAGATGAAACATTAAAATTAGACAACAAAGTATCAGTTTTATCTTGATATTTTTTCCAATCCACCAGTTTAAAGTTAGTAAATTTAGGAAAACATAACATGCTATTTTGACCAAGATCGACGTTACAATGATTATTAAGAGAGACATTTATTATTACAGGAAGGTGATAGCTACCAAGTGGATCATTATGAACAGACCAGTCACAGGACAAAGCCAAAGATGGACTAACCAAAGTTAAATCAAGAGCGTTTGGTCGCCAACTTAAAGAACCAACTGTAGTTGGAAGACCATCATTAAGAAGCACTAGATTATTGTCTTCAATGATTTCAAGGACATCTCTACCACGTGGAGTAGTGGAACCACATCCCCAAGTAATATGATGAGCATTGAAATCACCAGCAAAAATCATAGGACCGGGAACAGACTTTATTAAAGCATCAAATTTATTTTTACTAAATACTGGATTGCAGTTTTTTGGACTATAAAAACTAATGATACTGATTTCTTTATTACCAACCACTATACGGGCTCCAATATTTTGTATGGAATCATCAAATTTCGTAACTATTTTTGAATATGAAATACTATTATGAATCAGAATAGCCACTCCGTTATGTTTGTTACCAGTGTCATTTCTTTCAATATTGTAACCTCTAATGTTAAACCGTTGGTTTGGTCTTAACCAAGTTTCTGATATAATACCTATATGTATATTGTTTTCGTACAAAAAATTACTTAGTACCAATTTATTACTAACAATACTTTGTGCATTCCATTGAATTATATTTAATATATCCATTAGTTTACTAATTAAGTTTTTTTGCTAAAGGTGGATCTTAAACTTTCTTTTATGGATGATGAGTTAATTGGTGTAGTTTTATTTGAAACTAGTTTCATTATTGACTCTACAAGTAAATTCATAAATATGTCTGATTTTGTAAGATTGTTTATGTGTGTTTCTATAGATTTAGCGTTTAGGTGCGGGAAAGATTTCTCATTAAATAGATCTGCATATTTAACCGACCGAGATTTTATTTTGTTTTCTTCTATTTTTTGTTTTTTCAATGGACATGCTGCTGCTATGGCAACATGGTTGCCACCACAGTTTGCACATTTGGCATTAGCTGACTGTACAGAGCAAGACCGGAAGCTGTGATTTTCTGTGCATATAGAACAGACCTCTGCATTCTTACAAAATTTAGCAATGTGGCCAAAACGCATGCAGCGCAGGCACTGTTTAACTGGAGGAATATATAGGCTGACCTCGTGTCTCCAGTGATCAAGGAATACATGTTCGGGCAGTTGAGTCGAAGCGAAGGTGACCGCGACAGTCTGTGTAGGTAGATATGACACAGCACCATCTTCACCACGCATTCTCCTCATGAAACGCCGGACCTGGATTACGTTCCTCGAACTTCCTATCAACGAAAAAATTTTTTTATTTGACAATTCTGTGGGAACGGAAGTCAGAACCCCCGTGACTTCGGTGTCCGCTGCAGGTATTGTAGCCACCATGTCCAAGTCGTCTAACAGGTTGGTATTCTGTAAGAATACATTGGCGTTATTTGATAAATCAAAAGTTACACCAACTTTGTATCTATTTATCGGCCTCAGATGTAAAATGCCGGAGACGCAGTACTTGCGAATCGCCTCAGAGAGTTTCAGGCGGTCTCTATCGGTTATTGGGCTGTCAACTTTGCCGTGAGCCAAGAAAACTACGAACTCGGTTTTGTTGGAGTTTTCCGGGTATTTTCTCGCA
Organism: Acleris laterana; assembly: GCA_963966035.1. Classification (NCBI taxonomy): domain Eukaryota; kingdom Metazoa; phylum Arthropoda; class Insecta; order Lepidoptera; family Tortricidae; genus Acleris; species Acleris laterana. The sequence continues at coordinate 14,836,430 of OZ014449.1, forward strand.
TAACTCCTGACTTGATAAACCCTATATTTTTCTTCGGCGACCTCGGGATCATCGGCAGAGCCGGAGTGTTTGGGTCGCTTTGGGGCCCCCCCCATCTCTATATTACAAAAACCTTATTAACTAAATGTATACAGACCAATTTCACAACAATATATACAGTTAATACAGGAAAAAGGAATTTCCCAAAAATATTTTACAAAAAGTGCGCCTTTCTCAATCAACAGTTCCCGCGCTTTTTTCCCTCAATTGTCAAAATGAATTTTTAGTAGATATATGTACAATTTACATACGTTTCGTTCTACTTACTAAAACTAGTGAGGTTAAGCCAGTTTCCATTAAAATATCAATTCCTAAGTTAAATAACCACAAATTGAGCAAGATAATATTAATATTACTCGTGTTAAATGGGTTAAATGTGAAATAAATAATCATTATTTTATTTAAAGTTGTATATTGAGTAAAGGACCATGTCAAAAAGTAAAAATATCAGTTGGCAGAAGTGTTTTTATACCTTTATTAACAAGCATTGTTTAACTAACGATAATTAAAGTTTTCTGATGAAATTAATTAAAAGACTTTGAGTACCATGTACATTTTTTATATTCAGCGTACCTACCCGCAAATGAATTAATTTATATAGGAGAATATAATTTAAGAAAATATTTTAATGTATTGTGTATTATTATAAATTATCATAGTAATATTTTGGGACACACGGTTTCGGTTAAATTAACTTAACAACACCTATGCAATCGGATAAACGTACACTAATTTCGAATCTAGCAATATAATTATGTTACAATAAGATTTAAAGTTCATTGAATGATTCTCGCTTAATTAATTATAATTTAAGCACTTATTTTGATTTGCTTTTTAGTTTTAAACATATTTCTAATTCTACTTCTTATTTACATGTCCGAATTTTTGGATATTTTGTGGTTATTTATTATAAAAAAGGTGTGTATGTTTTCCTTCCCAAGGAAAGGAAATGTTTTTGAAAAAAAAACAAATGAAAAAAATCGGAAGCGTACGAACCTAGATTTTTCGTCGTAAATCGTAGAAATCGGACTTGATTTAGGGGTTGGTCAGAAATATTATCGCTCCGAGGCTTGTATTTAACATTTAAGCCTCATAACACAAACCTCTTAACGAGAATAGTATACAAACCTCATTTTGTTTGATGAAACAAAACAAGTTTTTAGGTGGATCGTGAATCCGATCATGTTGACGTTTTATGGTTAGGTGACGTGTGTCATTTTTCTGATACTCGCCGATTTATCGAAAGTATTAAAATATGGAGCATCTAAAGTTTTCGTCTATTCTAGCGTTATTTTTAATATTTGACCTGACCTCTGCGTTATATTTCCACATAGCAGAAGGGGAGAGAAAATGTTTTATAGAAGAAATTCCAGATGACACAACTGTTATAGGTACGGCATATTTCCCTTTCCTCCGACTTTAAACCCTGTTGTTTGTTAAGGTCTAAGCTTCTGTTCAGTATAAGAAACTAATATGGTTATAATAATGTTAATTTCCAGTGAATTACAAGGTGGAGCTTTATGACCCTCGGTCTGGTGGGTTTATGCCATCGTCGCCAGGAATTGGGATGCACGTGGAAGTCCGCGACCCTAACGACGGCGTGGTTCTATCGCGCGTATACTCTTCCGAGGGCATGATATCGTTTACGTCGACGACTCCGGGAGAGCACGTCATTTGCATGTACTCTAACAGTACTTCATGGTTCAGTGGCTCACAATTGAGGGTAAGTTTCTGGCAAATGCAAATAAGAACTCTATGTTTTTAGTAGCTGCTGTACAGTTAGCATCTTTTCATAGTAGATTCCTGCTGTCTGTTCCTCTGTATATATGCTTAGATCTTACATACTACCGGTTCCTTAATAGAGTGACAAATATACTGTCAGTTGCGAGTGCAACTACCTGAACTATTAAGAAACTGAAATTTTAAATCTAGTAGGGTTGCTGATAGAGTATAATACTTTGACTACTATATTGTAGTTAGCTGCCTTCTTTGGTATCACAGTATAGATATTTCAATATTTTCATAGACAAATTCAAGGTTTTCCTTTCTTTGTTGGTTCTAGAAACTCAATAATGGCATTATCAGTTTCCAATAAGATATAATCTTGATCTCGTTCCCAAGTGAACTTGAAATCGTAAAATTGTACACCTGTTTAAACATTACACATAATGCCACACACAATGTATGTTTGGGTTAATCTCATTTGTAAATGTTCACCTCGATATGTACCTTATGTTTTTTGACTGCATTAATATTTGACTAAAATTCTAATTTTTGGTTTTAATTACTTACAATAGTGAAACACGGTAAAGTTGGGTCCCATTCAGACTCAATCCAATCCAATCGCATCTGCCCTAACTGCTGGGTCTACAGATTTCAAATTTGGCACGTAGGTTCCTTATGAGGTCTAGCTCTAGAGGTGCACTAGTGGTTTTCTCAATTCATCCCCTAAGGGGTTAAAATAGCTGGAGTAGAAGAAAACTTTTTCTAGTCTACGAAATCGTGGGCGCCCTCTACTTAGCAATGAATGACGTGCTATAATGTTTTTTTTTCATAACCTAAATATACAAAAATTCCAGGTTCACTTAGACATCCAAGTGGGAGAGCATGCAGTGGACTACGCCAATGTGGCGCAGAAGGACAAGCTGACAGAACTGCAGCTGCGCATCCGGCAGCTCCTTGACCAGGTCCACCAGATCACCAAGGAGCAGAGTTACCAGCGGGTAAGTCAGCCTGAACTGCTTGAATTTTGGATGAGCCCGGTAACAGCTCGTACTGCTTGTGATTTTGTCCATTACAAATGTGCTGTCAATCAGTTGAGGTATTGAATCTGTTCACTCTAGAGTGATGCCTGTGACAATTCATAATAACATGTATTACAATTGTTTCCTTAACTTTACATAAATATTACATTATTAAATAATTAATTGCCTATTTTTATATGTCACCAATATCGTGAAATTACGAAATACGGCTGTCATAAAGATTACCCTAGATTAAATAGAGTATACAGTTTACACTCTGTTTCTTAGACTTTTTATAAGCGACAAATGTAGTAAATAATCATACGATTGCGTAAAGCCTTTATTTTTCAGTCTGCTTTAGTACCCATCAATAGGCTAATTGAGAAATCATGACGAATACGAATCCGACAAAATACGATATCATGTTTATGCAGTACATCTGTACATATTGTTATAAGCGTAACTTAGGCTCTACTTTGAGAATCGAAGTTCGAAGTTAAATTAGCTCCATCCCATACTCTCGATTTAGTTGAGTGACGGGGGCAAGTCCCGAAGTTTCAAATTTTGTGGGTCGTGTTAACCACCCAGGGCCAATATTAACATGGGAAAGACCATAATATAATCTTTGACCTGTTATTGCATTGTCAACGTTTTGATAGCTCTTATATACTTGACAGTAATGGCGACAAAGTTAAAAACAATACCATAACACGTCAAATACGATATGGTTTTTGAGAATAGAGGCCCTGGTCATCATAGCAATTAAGTCATCTAGAGAAGTGTATATGTGTATGTATTGTATACTGGTTACATACACATAGATTATAGGTTGGGGATTGTGGTAGGTGGTTGGGGGGTATTCGGTAGAAGCTACTTAACAAAAACAATTGTCTTTCAAGTCGATTTATTTAACATCATTTATAGTCAATTAGACGTGCACTTTTATTAGAACAATACAATATTTATTAAGTTGAGTGTTGAAAAAAAGTAAAACATACAGCCCTGATACCAAAGATGGTTCACAGGAAGAAGTATTCTATACTCTATTAGTTACCACATTAACCTCGTAAGGCTCAGTGTGCGATAGGATGTACTGATTAAGGCAATTTCATTTGTACTGTGTATCAATAAGAAGAAGGTTTTTTTCCTATATTTGAAGGAGTAGCTTCTCAATTCCTTAATACCTCGTTTATAATGCCTTAGGATACTGCTATCATTTTATTCCATCCATCTAATGAGCTTGTATCAACCCACTGTTGGGTATATGCCTATATCACGCCACTCTCCTCGGTCCTGCGTTAATTGCATCCATCCCGCCGTTTCTTTTACGGATGTAGTCTATTGCACTCATCAGACTAATTTAATTTTTTAAACTCAAATCCCAGATGTTTTAGAACTTTGACGAGGTACGTAATTTTGTATGGAAAACTAGCTCCGTTCTTGGTTAATTCTTTAAATATTATTTCTGTGGTAGGCGGTACGTTTTCCTTGTGTAAATTGTTGATCGCGTTCACAATAGCATCTTCCGTATCATCATCGATCCTCCCAAACTTGACTCTGGCACTCTTTCGTGCCGACGGTTGTCCTTTTTTCACAATTCTTTTAACAGTACTGAAGCTTGTTTTCGTTTGTTCCGCTGTGCGTTTTGTGGCTCCATACGGACCGATTGCGTTATGAATCTTCTCGTATACATTTAAAATATTTTGTTGAGCACTTACACTTATATGCTTGAATCGCCGACTTCCATCACTATTGTATGATGGTTCTCTGATCACAAGAAGTTCGTTACATTCCCATGGTCGCCATGGCCGAAACACCGGTTCATCCATTACAATAAACTCTTAGTATTTCGTCGTATAAAATTTCGAACACGTAACGAAACGTCAACTGGTCGTCGATCTCTAAAAACATCAAAATTAAACACCCGAATGTCGCTGAGGTTGGGGAACAACTGAGGTCTCTGAGGTATAGTGGTATTTTTCTAAGATGTCCGAATGGTTAGAAGTTCAGAACGCAAAGTAATATGTCAAAAGATAACCCGCTCAAATAGCTACCTTCGTGGCTAAGTTATAAGGTTCAAGATGTAATGGCAAACCAACGTGTCAATACGTCGCGGTTGGACCTCACCCAGGTAGAAGGCTGGCGAGGCGTGTGGCAAAAACCGCTCTTGCTTGTAATGTCAAGCCATTAAAATTGGGACCTTATGGCTTAGGGTGGAAGGTTTAGTTTAAACTTTTTGAACTGAGCTCTTCCACTTGCCTGTAAACACAATGGGCATTGTATCTATACAATCTTAGTCGGGCGGTTGTAAAACGCAAAAAAAATGGTTTGCCATTATTCTATTACTGTATTTTGTAGTCTATTGTTTAAAGAAATAGAGTCAGTAATGTATGTTAACCTTCGAAGGCGGTTATTATCTGCTTGAACTGAGAGGTCGTTGTCCTAATTTGTGGTTAACTACACAATGGCTGCTTTGTATGGATCGTATTCTTAAGTGGATAAGCTCAGTTGAAAAAGTACAGTCACCACCCGCGAATGTTACGCCACTTGCCACTCTTCTTAATTTAACCGTGTAATGCATTTTGGGTTGACAGCCGACTTGACATATTACCCGAGTGTAGTACACGGCTAAATTAAGAAGAGTGGCAAGTGGCGTAACATTCGCGGGTGGTGACTGTACCTATAGCTATTTGAACGGATTATCGTTTTACATATTTCTTTTCGTTTTGAACTGATATAGATAAGGTCTTTATAGAAATCTTAGAAAAATACTACTATAGTTGGAATCATTGTAGCTGACCGGATCTTATCTTGCAGATTTTGCAGATCAATGTAGTAGTCGAAGCAATTTATACTCTATTGTCAACCATTATTAAATTTAAAATGCTAATACTATAACTATGCAGTTAGGGCGCCTTCTTGAGTAACGATAGTGCGTTCATCGTTATGTCCGCGTCTCACAAGCGCTTTGTAATGGAAGTGGACACGATACTGCAAACGATATTTTACTCTAATAGTGACTTTTTGTTAAAGGTAGTCCAAATTAAAACAAAGGACATTTTGGTTTGGCCAAAAAAAAAACTCTGTACCCTATCTTTTGTGAAGTCCAACCGCTAATTGGTAGTGCAAAAATGAAACGCGTAAATTAAAACTTTTTACCGTTAAAGAAGGTTCAAATCATAATGGCAACGGATTTGACATAGTACTTGTTGAAATTGAAAGCGGTAGCCAGGTAAATTTGTTTGTGCCAGTTACAGGGGATGATTTAAGAATACCTTTCTTGTATTATAGCTGGTCTGCATCAGATTCAGAGTACTAGGCAAGTTTTAAATGAAATCTAAATATATAAAAGGAGAAACTGACTGACTGACTGACTGACATATCAACGCACAGCCTAAACGGCTAAACGTAGGCACTTGAAATTTGGAAGGGACGTAGCTTAGGTACCGTAGAGGTGCACTAAGAAAGGAATTCCCGAAATTCCCACGGGAACGGGAATTAGCGGGAAAATCCTTTTGTATGAAAAATCTAAACCGAAGCGAAGCGAGGGCGGGTCGCTGGTGTATCTATATGTACATATAATTTTGGACATATTTTTAACAACTATGTTCTGTTTCAGGAGTAGAAACGATCCATGCATTTAAAGCCAAGCATTTAGAAGCACCCTGTATATCGATACCTAAGTGCACAATCGTACTAAATGTTTTTTTTTCGCCAGTAAAGTTACGAACCTATTATTTGTGCACAAACATACTAATTACAATAACTTTTCAAATGTAATTAGTACAATTGTGAACTAAGGTATTAATATACAAATAACAGTGTTTGTTAAATCAAATTTTTATACAGATAAATTAACTTTTTTAAACTTGACTCTTTAAATGCATACTTTACTAGAGCTCCCAACTAAAAATCCTAAAAGGTTTCATCTGTAACTGACACAAATAAAATAATAAGTGGCTGCTGCTTTCAATCCCAAAAAGTACCATCTCAAATGATTTGGCATTACAATTTGAAACTTCTTCTTTAGGCGACAAAGTTCCTATTCATATGAAGTCTTCTGTTATTTATGCGTTTCATTTTGCACTGCTAATTTGCGGTCGGACTTCACAATAGATAACAATACCATTCCTTACGTTTTTCCATATTTTTTTTAACCCTTTAGAATTTAACAAAAACGTGTTTTTGTGACATATGGGTTAAAAGCATAAACCTCTATACATTGTATTATTTATATATTTTTGTTTTTTTTTAATTGCAGCATCGTGAGGAGAGATTCAGACTGACGTCTGAAAGCACCAACCAGCGGGTGCTGTGGTGGAGTCTCCTGCAGACCGGCGTGCTCGTCTGCATCGGCTACTGGCAGATGAGGCATCTCAAGAGCTTCTTCGAGGCCAAGAAACTAGTTTAAATATCTAACTTTAACATTTTGAATGCCACAGTTGGCGGAATATGCATGTGGATTTTCGTGCCTGGTCGCACAACTGGGGCCCGTTTCACGAAAGCTTGTAGCTTGTATCACAGAATAGTACGTATAAAAGGATCACTGTCGAATTAAACCAGTGTTTAGGCACAGTAGCGGTTTTAGGGTAGAGCATTGTTGGGCGACCGCCTAAGGTGCCAGGTATAAAGGGGCGCCTGCGACTGGTTATTTCATTTTAACCCTTGCCTTTTTTCGTATGGATTTGAATGGCAGAAAAGGGGTGACGTAGAAATCAAGCCCGGGGCTTTTGTGGTAGTGCTAAAACCGACACTGTTTAGGCACGAAAAGATTCCTAATCATACCTTCTCTGATGTTACACGTGCTCTTTCGTGTACGTTTGGGTTGTCAGTGTGTCATTCCCAATAATTATGTAGAGAAGCAAAGAGAACGACCACTGCTGCATACGCTATCTATAATAAAGTCTACGAACCGCAACCTATTTCGATAAGTGTGCAAATATTGATTGCTGCATATTGTTGAGAAGAGATTTCTGCTTGTAATACAAGTTACAAGCTTTTAATAAATAGGCCCTTGGTAGTGAATGGTTATATAGGTGGATTCACATGAGCCACATATGTAATATAAGTAAAGGTGTATAAATGTATACTTGTGTGTAAAATTAATGTTTTTATACAGTTTAATTTCATGGTAGTTCTTGTGAATCAACTTATAAAATTGATACATTACATAATATGGTGTTCAAATTCCATCCTGGTTTCTCTGGCACGTAAAACTACTGTCAGCTGTGGCCGTTAGAGTAAAACATCTGAATTTGACATGTTTTGTAAAATACAGCTTCAAGATTAATCTAAGACTACAGAAGCTAAATTAGCATGTTCAAGTCAAAATACTTCTCTCATCACATTTAAAACGGTATCCATTATATTTTTAATCAGCTCCCTGGTTTTTTTATTTGTTTGGAATCTAATATCAAAATTATGGATAATTAATATTTGTCCATGTGTGAATAACTTGCACTTTATTTGCAAGTGTTGTCAGTAATAAAAATGAATGCATGATGTATTTTGCTTTCATTAATGTAAATATTTTTTTCCTATGTTAAATTAAATATGTTTTCTGTTCGATAAACAAGTAATATATAGTTGTGTTTATTTAATGTGGTTTGCAAGTGATCTGTATTTTTCAAATAAAAAACATATTAATACCTCTGTTCTTATCAATTGAAATCCCACCCATATTGAAATATGGATTTGAGCATAATTTTCTCATAAATGTCTTGAAAACTGTGCAACTTTTGAGGTCATGTTACGCTGATTTGGTACGTCTTAGGCTGGGCTGTCTCTCTGGTGTCACGGTGACATGCCATTTTTAGCACACCCTATTAGGTTAGAGCAAACCCTGACAATGACAAAGTTGTCCATATGGACAGAGAAGCCATACTGTGAATTTTTTTAATTGAATTGAAAGGTTTAGAATGGGCTGGTTTTCCGCAACTCTGCGATTTAATTTATGCGCCTTTAGTGCATTTTTACGAAACTGTATTTCTATAGTAACAGGCAAAGTATTAAAAAAAATAGCTTGGTCAAATCATGACTAATATCTAGTCGTAATTTAGTTTAACATAAAAGTTTATTCAGAGATTAAATACCACGGCTATGACAAGGTGAAACCGGGAATTTCTTTACGAATATTAAAAATAGTAATTTAACACTAGATTATGACCTTTTTGCTAGACTTATAGCACAACTGAAGTGAAAAAAGTTCTATAATGAGCATTCCCATGGTAATAATAATAACAATTCTTTAATAATCATTATAGCATTGTTACTACTATCATTTTGCGCATGAACAATGATAGTGTTTGTTGATTAACTGACATCTAAAACTTGAATGTCATAGGTACATGACAAAATCTGTTTTTACAACTATTCAAATGTTTAAAAATACGAAAAATATTTCATTAACAAAGTCCGGAATTCTTATAGCATTTTTGAGCTGTCTTAGGGATTTCTCGTTTATCGACTTCCGATATACATATTTTATCAATACAATATAGAACACAACATATTGAAGAAGATTAAAAGTAGAGGTAAACCACAGGCCGTCTTATCACTAAAGAGCGAACACTTTAAGATAATTTTTAAATAGTTGAAAATGTGAAATAGATATGTGTAATAAAAACAATCAATAGCTTTTCTTGTTGGAATTTCTTTCAAAACATATTTGAAAGGCATAAGAAATCCACAAACTATTTATAAGGAACCATAAAATATTTTTATTTTTTGTTTTATTTAAAATTTCCTAAAAGTCAATATCTAAAGGTTATCTCAAAGAGATCGCTAGTCGCGATAAGACTCCTGTTGTTTACGTCTACTCGTAACCATGTTTTCAATATTGTATCCTCTATACAGGGTGTCCCAAAACTCAACGATAATCCGCCAAGGGCTGATAGAGCAGCTAAAAAGCTAACGATTTAACACCTATGTATGTTCCGCGATTTTCGCTAGTTTCGGAGATATTGATCATTTTAATCTGAAATTTTGTAATTTTCCCTTATGCCCATGTCACGAAAAATCATTAATTTCGTTATGTATTTCATAAGTTTTTCAGTGGCATCTTACATAATTATAATCATTACGAATTGGCAAAGTTTTTAAACCTATTTGCCCGTTTATTTTATCAGTATTTTTTTTAAGTAATCACATAAAGCTTGTTTCTCCATACTAGGTGTCCCAGTGGTTGCTTTTCACTTTGTATGAAAAAAACAACTTAAGGTGATTACTTAAAAAAATACTGATAAAATAAACGGGCAAATAGGTTTAAAAACTTCGCCAATTCGTAATGATCATAATTATGTAAGATACCACTGAAAAACTTATGAAATACATAAAGAAATTAATGATTTTTCGTGACATGGGCATAAGGGAAAATTACAAAATTTCAGATTAAAATGATCAATATCTCCGAAACTAGCGAAAATCGCTGAACATACATAGGTGTTAAATCGATAGCTTTTTAGCTGCTCTATCAGCCCTTGGCGGATTATCGTTGAGTTTTGGGACACCCTGTATATCGATATACAAATGTATATCGGAAGACAATAGACGAGAAGACAACTCAAAAATGCTACAAGAATTCCGGGCTCTGTTCATTAATTATCATAACAGGAGCTTTAAAACTAATAATAATTAAGAATAGATTAATAATATTATTCAGTTCAGCTGTTCAATATGGCAAAATAGTTGCACCAGAAATGGCATTTGGTGGATAAAATTGGTATTTCAATTCTTATAGGTACTTTATTCTTTGCACTAAAAAAAATGTGTCAAAGCCTCAACAGAAAAAGATTTTTAACAATTTTACAATTATAATCCAAGTGTAAGCTATATATTTATAAAAAATAAATTTAATATTAGCATTTAACCTTAAACACATCATCTAAATATTTAACAAACAACGAAGCGTCAGGCTTCGGGAACGGAGTTAACAACGTAAAATCCACCTCCTGCAAAGTGCTCTCCAAAGTGTCACAAGTACAATAGTAAAGGTGGCCATTCACCTGCAGTTGCTCCGCCAGCTCAAGCTGATGGTTATCCATCAAGTCTTCATTCACAACTACAAGAAGATATTTATGTGCCTCTAGTACTTCTAAGCACGTACCCGCACCGGCATGACTTATTATCAAATCCGCATTCTTAATATCATCCTCTAAAGAATCTTTATACTTATATATATGAAGATTTACACCAGCCTTTACGTAGTCTCCTGTCTCTAGCTCACTTGAACCAATTTGCACGGTGATTTCCTTGCAACCTAACTTTTTTAATGCTTCGATTGTAGATGACTTTGTTATTGTTTTACATAGGGCATCGAATCTTGTGGTGCCAACTGTAACGAATATCCTTTTATAGTTGGTTGTCATTGTAACAGATTAACATTGAATTGTATTGCGGACGGCGATATACGTAACGAAACGAAATAACAGAAACAAAAATTACAAACAAACATAACCTTAAAATAATCTGCCCTGTCAATACTTTTTTTTTAAGTTTTCTTGACCATGGATGCTAGGTCCTTCAGTCGAAACACATAGAGTTTAAGAATTACATAACTACCTAACACATATAACTATTATAAACGAAACAACAAACAAACATCACTATACGAAAAAAATACAAAACGAGTTTAAAAATTACATAACTAACTTAAATATAACATTGTTTCCAAATTGAAACGAAAACAAAAATTAAATCAAATTTTTCCTAAACTATTTAACCAGTCCAGTGGTTGCCATACGTCAGGATTTGTCCGGACACATCAGGATTTCTGACCCTTTTAGATGTTTTGAATGTTTTGATAGATTTGGGACTTATCACCCAACTAGGTATTTTCTCGCCTGTCGCTCAGTCTCCATCGTTACTGACTAGACAGAAAAGGAGATACGAGCGACAACTAAGTGGACGACTTGTGCTGGGCGCATTGATAGTAGGAGAACCCATGACACTAAACCTAGTTCGATAAGACAATCTCAGGAACACGAAATTACGATGCTGCTATGCAAAAAACCTATGACTACGTTTTTTTTCGGCGCGAACGGAGTCGCAGGCTACGGCTACCTACTATTTTATCGACAGCGGGCTTTGAGTTCGTCTCTTCTGGTACCCTTACCACGAGTTACAATTACCGTACTCGATAGCGAGTCGAATGCTCTTTCTCTCGTTCTGTATAAGAATACTGTGAGGTCTGCAAGGGACAGAACACTCGACTCGCTAGCGAGTACGGTAATTGTAATTCGTGGTGAGGGTACTGGTCAAGAGAATATAATCACTTTGTTCATCTTCAGAAGTATTCAACCTACTAACCTTATTCGGGCTAGTGTAATCCTAGGGCCATGATGTATCCGTGGCATTTAAGCGGCCCGTCCTTGCGCCGGTTAGCATTGATTGACAACTAAACGCAGGGGTTTACTTTGAATTAAGGAATTAGGTACTTTGTGGTATGGAAGTCTTGGTATTTTATCGGTCTAATTTTAATGGTTTTAAGTAGGTAACAATGTGGCAAACGAAGTCCATTGGACTCACTGCTCGGTATTGGCAGATTTCGGTAGCGGCGTATAATGAGAGAGACCATAAGAGGGAGGTTACTCCCTCAGTATTCCATCAATTCAGTACATCAGTTTCGTCAGAATGGCCGGAGAATGATCGCCGAACCTATGCTCTATGTAATGGTCGGGACTGATGAAAATTTAACACTACATCCTTCTTTTTTCTGCCATGGAGAAGGCAAACGAGCTACTCGTATAGGTACCTAATGTTAAGTGGTAGGTATCTGAGACCCATAGACATTTGTATTCTCAAGACATTCAAAAACAAGGACTTTTAGAAAATCTATCATTTTGAGGAAAAAATATTTTTAAGTTTTGTATATTGTGCGCAGCGAGGCCTTTTTTTCATTAAGACCTCTACCCCGCTGGAAGGACCTCAACAATTACCAACCCTGAGGACCCAATAGTTAGTTGATTGGCAGAGAATACCTTAAGTCTTTTTAAGTTCTTAATTTTTTCCATATGTGTTTGCTATGCAACTAAGTTTAAATAAATATATAAATGTAGGTATTGCTTTTTTATTTAAGTTAGATAGTTTTAGTGTGAAACTTTTAAGGAAAATTTCATTCAGATTCGTTCAGCAGACTTTTGTGTTCTTTTGAAAACCAAAATCCTCAAAAACTAAATATATAACTACGACTACGACTATAACTATAAAATAAAAACTTTTGTTATGTTTTAAGGGGGAATTTAATTTTTTAAATTCAAATTATATTCTCGTCTCGCCTCTTCTCGCCTCGTCTGTGGAAAAGCACCTTTATACTGGAAATCCATTTCTCGAAGCTTCTTAGAAATTATAATTGGAGCGGGAATCACGCGTGTCATAGAAAATGGTGTTATTTAGTCATGAATTGTTAATCCGCTCGCGACTGACCTTTAGCAAACCCCCGCCATGTAAGGGATGTTCGATAATCGAATCAGTTGAATAATATTTTTAAATACCGTAAAACAGGGTGAGTAGGGATTAAGGGGTGAGTAGGGACACAACCTAAAATGAACCATATGTCACCAATTATATGACTGAAATTATTTCCAATAGACGTAAAATTATTGTCCATTCAATACCTACTTCGCTGCTTAAATACAAAAGCGCCACAAAACAAAAACAGATATAGTTTGATTTAAAACTTAAAGTAAAGACTGTACACGATAAAATCTGGCCATGCATGATCTGGTGTATTTTTTTAATGAATGCTAATTTTCAAGCAGCACTTTTTTGTAATAGTCAGTGGTTATGAAACTACATAATACAAATACAATCATAATAAAATGTAAGAGCGTCTGTATCTTAGACCCTTATATAATCCACAGTACCTTTATTTTTTTGTCCACGATCTTCTGACAGTCTTTACCAAATTCTCCGTTTTAAAACATTTTATTATTTTTAATTATACAAGCCAAATTATACGTTATTAAATTATCTTACCACAATAGTTAAAACTTTCCTAATTATATTCAGATTAAGATAGTTCTGAGGTTTTTTAACTTTGGCGAATTTGACTTTTTGACAAATAAATGCCTCCCATACAAAAACAACTTTCAGTGCTTGGAGTAAAAAGTCTTCCTGACTACTACAAATAGAAATGAGTTTCAAAAAGTATTTTTTACGTAAGACGACATTCTATTGTGGGTAAAACTGCTTGTAACAATATAAATACAGTTGTGGCGTAGAAGCAGGAAGTGAGTGAATATTGTCAAAAAACGCTGTACAAGAGATGAAAGGTATGATAGAATATATTTGGCGAAAACTAACACATACCCATACATTATGATACGATTTTATTTCATTATATAGTATTATAATTATACAACATATTAAAAAAAAAACTGCTTGAAAATATGCATTCATCGCAAAGATACACCAGATCATGCATGGCCAGATTTTATCGTGTACAGTCTTTATATAGCATTCTGAATTTAAAAGCAACACAAACACATTTTGATTTGTGGCCCTTTTGTATTTAAGCAACGACTTGTTCTTATTTCTAACAAGTTATGACTTATTTTAGTTTGGATTCCTCACGCTTTAATCCCTTCTCACCCCGTTTTACGGTACCTAATTACTAATAAGTTTTTGTGCGTTTTACACAAGAATTATTGACACGATCACCACGAACTAAGAGATTCCTATTATCACAAGTGTCGTAACTAAACCCGATTATTTGAGTAGGTACACCATAATATCAGATGTATACCTACTCCGTTTGTTTTGGGACTTAACTAAATGTATCAAACAATATCACGTGGCTCGGTTAAACAGCCAATCAAAATCTTTCATTAGACCTATCAGTGTTCAGGGACCAGGGTAGTGATTCTCTCAAAAGCTACGGACGGGCGGACGAACGAGCGAAATCGCAGCGGCGAGTTTAAGTAGTCCCGTCAGAGCGAAAAAAACACATTTTAGCGCGTGCACTTTCAATTAAGCAGCCTTATACGTTCGATCCATCGGCAGAAACCATGCTTGGACATTCACTCGTCCGTCTGTCCGACCCTCGTTGTTCAGAGAATCACTACCCAGCTTCAATGTGTTGACGAACTATATCATAAGTGGTTTTAAGAGTTCCAAATTCAAACTAGGAAACCTTATAGTTTCGCCGTGTCTTGTATAAAAAATACCGGCCGGGCAATAAGCTCAAAACAAAAAATGAAAAAATAATGAAAAAAACTGACGGCCTTAAGTAATTAAAATGATAATAACTCTTGTTTGTAAATGTTATACTGCAATTTCTTAGAAGTCGTCGACGTACACTCTATATTTTGTTTTGAGAATAGCATGCATACGTCTTTCGAGAGCGATGATATTAATAACGATAAAACCAAGCCTTACTTAAGTTGAAAATTAAAGTGTAAAGCAACAAGCAAGCAGTTCGGACACCCTATAAACACAACCTCTTTAGACCGCTGCACTCGCGCGGCCGCCGTCCCGCAGTCCGCATGAAATGTTAACATGCCCACCTGTGTTCGTTAGCTGTACCTAATTAAACCGTAAATAATAACTGATCCTTCATAATTAACAAACGATGAGTGCATCATTTCTGACACAAGGCTGTGGGCATACTTCGCTGCAGGATGCGAATATGGTGGATGTTCATTTGTTTTTTGGGGGCGCGAGCCGAGGAATTTCCTTCTTTGATAACGGCGAATGCTTCTATTGGTAAGGATTTTACTGTATTTTAGTGCTTTACCTTATATGAGGTTGATTTACCATAACACTGTTTGATATAATACATTATCAACAGAATCTTGGCCGCTACCTTTTGATTTTAGGTTGAGTTGCGGATATTTCAACGCAGTGGGGTTGTAAAGTTTTTGTTATTGTTATTAACTCATTTTGCTATGTGTTAAATATATAATTCCGTTTAATATGTCATGTATAATAAGCCCTAAATCTATAAAAACTTAAACTGCTACACGCTTGTAGTAGTTACAATCGCCGCTTAACCCAGTTTGTTAAACCTTGTAAGTTGGTTTAGAACTAATTCCCGTTATAGAGATCGTAATTTTTTTTTCATCACACTTGCTCGTAAATAGTGTCTTAACATGCTAGAAAAATCGACCGTAAATCCAAAATAATACCCGTGGGCCTTTTTTTACCATTACGCTTCTAACGTGCGTAATAGCTTTTTTTTTAAATATAATACGTGGACTCAAACTATCACAATACGTCAGGACCCCAATTCTTGTGCCATTCGATATGAAGTTTCATTCGAGATGAAATGTCAGTTGAATACTAATTCCTAAAAATCTCGCATAGTAAACTAATTGATCTCATATGTCACTAGAATCGGACTCCGAACACGTTTGACATTATCTGTGGTAAGTCACAGACAATGATGTAGTCTGCCGCTAATAAGTTAAAAATATGATCTTTTGTCTGATTTTATTTCATTTCCTCGCAATTGTGATGAAAAACATTGTATGTTACACGGGTGGTAAAGGAAATACAAAGCTCGAGTAATTAAAGCCCTCAGCCTTCGGCTTCGGGCTTCTAACAGACTCTCGTTTGTAATTCTTTCTTTACTACCCTTAATACACAATGTACTATAAATCCTATGACAGACAAGCCATTTATTATTTTTCATCACACTTGCTCGTAAATGAGCATTTCTAAAAAAGTTTGTACATTTCATTTACGACTCCGATTTGCGAAAAAAATTGCAGGTAGGTAAGGTAAATGATACTGAGCCTAAATAACATAGTCTCCCAAAATGTCCCAATTAATTTGTATGGAAACTTCCTTTTTTGTTACCAAAATTCTTCCGTTCGTGGTAACAAAAAAGGAAGTTTCCATACAAATTAATTGGGACATTTTGGGAGACTATGTTATTTAGGCTCAGTATCATTTACCCTACCTAACTGCAATTTTTTTCGCAAATCGGAGTCGTAAATGAAATGTACAAACTTTTTTAGAAATGCTCAAATAGTGTCCTAACATGCTAGAAAAATCGACCGTAAATCCAAAATAATACCCGCGGGCCTTTTTTTTACCATTACGTTACTTAAGTGCGTAATAGCATTTTTTTTAAATGTTATACGTGGACTCGAACTATCACAATACGTCAGGACCCCAATTCTTGTGCCATTCGATATGAAGTTTCATTCGAGATGAAATGTCAGTTGAATACTATTTCCTAACAATCTCGCATAATAAACTATTGATCTCATATGTCACTAGAATCGGACTCCGAACACGTTTGACATTATCAGAAAAAATATCATATTTTTAACTTATTAGCGGCAGACTACATCATTGTCTGTGACTTACCACAGATAATGTCAAACGTGTTCGGAGCCCGATTCTAGTGACATAATAATATGAGATCAATGGTTTATTATGCGAGATTTTTAGGAAATAGTATTCAACTGACATTTCATCTCGAATGAAACGTCATATCGAATGGCACAAGAATTGGGGTCCTGACATATTGTGATAGTTTGAGTCCACGTATAATATTAAAAAAAAAGCTATTACGCACGTTAAGGGCGTAATGGTAAAAAAAAAGCCCGCGGGTATTATTTTGGATTTACGGTCGATTTTTCTAGCATGTTAGGACACTATTTACGAGCAAGTGTGATGAAAAACATTGTATGTTACACGGGTGGTAAAGGAAATACAAAGCTCGAGTCATTAAAGCCCTCAGCCTTCGGCTTCGGGCTTCTAACAGACTCTCGTTTGTAATTCTTTCTTTACCACCCTTAATACACAATGTACTATTACTAGCTCTACTAACATTAAAAAAAAATTACAACGTTGTTACATTTTGTAAAATTGTAATGCTGCTGTAATCGAAGATACCTTTTAACTTGTTAGATGGGTCTCGCAAGCCGTTACAATATTGTTATTTTTTGACTAAACTTATTTTATAAATACTGCTCAGACTTCGTGTCGCGTCGCGTCGCCGTGTCGAAGTTAGAAGTTGTTATCGCTATTCATTTTCAAAATTTCGCTGTAAAAGGCTCTCTTTTCGTCAGTCCAACGGGCTATTATAATGTCTTTGTACAGTCGACCTTGTATCTGCACACTTTGGTATAGCCGCTCTAATGCCTTTAACAGAGTAGCGGTAATACCAATTTTACATCGAGCTGTTGAGACGATGAACTAGACGGAGCAAGAAAGACATTTCCGTATTTTGTAAGGATGACAAATAATAAGATTTATTTTTAAAATTATATTGATCTTGTTCACTATGATAAATATGATAGGAAACCAGAGATTTCATGAATATTTCATTTATTAAGAAAGTTCTGTGTAAATTTTTCACCTTATTTGTAGGGCATTAAGGTCCTACTTGATTCAAGGAATTTCTTGGCCTACATTTTTTTATTATTTATTGATTTAATTCAAAATATTACACAGTTTAAGAGTAACAGTAACTGAGGCAACATTAACGGCATAATATTATATAATGTCAAATTTTAGGTCCTTACCGATGAAATTGGCGTTTTATATGGAGAATTTTGTGAAAACGCTGGTTTTCATACATTTAATTTTGCGGATTATTTAGTAACGTCAAATGCAAACCAAACAAAATTCTGTCAGGAATATTGGACACTTCTAAACTATATTATACATATCTTAATTACTTAAAAATAGTTAGCTTTATAAAACTGTGCGTAATTGAAACACTTGAACTTGCAGCACATGAAGAGTTGAGTTCACACTTTAATTTTTAAACATTAAGTAAGAAATTTAACCATATTTTTTGTATCTAAAACCTTTATAACATAATGTATTAATGAAATTGAAAAATAATTTAGATGTTAAAATGAATACATTCCGTAGGAAATAAAACACGTAAAGAAAAATACCAATTTCATAGGTACGGGACCCAATATATGAGTTCACTCGCACATTCATCACCTCACAGAACTTAAACATATATATCACATCACAAACAATATATTACATAGTATTTTCGCAATCGAGCAATTGCAAATAAGTAAATTTGAACGGCAGGCGCAGGCGCACCTTCGTAGATTTGGATAAAAAGTAGCACTAAAACTTTTTTAGCAGAAGAACCCTTTTATCCGCATTTTTAGGGTTCTGTAGTCAAACTAGGAATCCTTATAGTTTTGCCACGTCCGTCCGTCCGCAGCCTAGCTCGGAGACTCTTAGTAGTAGAAAGCTGTTATTTGGCATGAATATACATCATATTAGTCACGCTAACAAAGTGGTAAAATAAAATCTAGAAATATTTTTTGTTAGTGTACCTCCCCGACACGTAAAAATATTGCGGGTTTGATAAACAGATTTTCGATTAAGGGATCCGTTTAAGAAATATTAAGCTTTACACGGCTAATTTATTAAATAAATAATTTACATAACCATAATCAGGAGCACTTCCAGATGCCCTATTAACGCACAAGGCTCCGTGAAACACACTTTGAAAATAGCTGCCATAGACTAAGTTTCCTCTTCAGCGGTGGTGCTAGACCGGCAGTACCTTGGCGAGCAGTACCAGTCCCTCCTGGAGGACCTGAAGGACTTCATCAAGGAGCTGATCCGCGTCGACCTGAAGCACGGGGGCATGGTGGTCCACTACTACTCTTGGAGCACCATCAGCCTCAAGAAAGGTAATGATGGCGACTCATCATAGTCCATTTATCTTAAAACTGATACTTTTATTTTGAATCTATAGGAGTCTATAATTACAGAGGTAGGACTGAAATTAATAAGTTTATTTTGTTTATTTACTGTCAAATTATATCTTCGCAAGCCTTGTTAATCGGGTATACGGGCCTCTGTTCTTGGCCATAAAAACCATATCGTCTTTGATCTGTTAGGTATTAAATAAATAAATAAATATAAGGGGACAATCTCAAACCAATTGACCTAGTCCCAAAATAAGCTCTAGGCTTGTACTATGGGTTCTAGACAAGAATATAAATACATATATAGAGGAACATATACTTAAATAGATAGAAAACATCCATGACTCAGGAATAAATATTCCAGCTCATCACACAAAAATCTGCCCTTACCGGGATTCGAACCCAGGACCACTAGCTTCGTAGGCAGGGTCACTACTCACTAAGCCAGCGCGTCGTCGTCTTTAGTGTTTTTAACTTGGCCACCATTACTGTTAAGTAAATCAGACCTATCAAAACGATACGCTATCATTACGATTTTATTTATCACGTCACTGTGACACAGTTCTATAGTGGATCACGGTTCCACAACACCGGTATATTGAGCCACATTGCTTCTCGTCATGATTTAGCAGAGTTATACATACTATCTAGATATACGAGTAAGTATAAGCGACTAAACTCGATTTGCATTACACGGTCAAAATACGAACAGTCGATCCCGTGTTGTGACTACATAAGATTGCGCGTCAAATTTTTCAGAGGTCTAAAATAGCGACACTGTTCCCCTTCAGGTTTTATAGCAGTGTTCAGTATAGCATCATGCGAGGACACGTGGTCGTTGTTCTCCCGCACAGAAGAAGAAGACTTGGTGCTGTTCGCACTGACGGAGGTGGACTGCCCTCGTCTGCCTCCGGACTCTGCCATTACTGTCACTTACACAGGTAACGCTATAGTTACACTATGATTCCGATAAAGCTGCATGAATCAATAGACCTGGCAAAGCCCGGGGCAGCATCACCGGTTATAACCGGTTAATTTCATACAAAAACGGTTAATAATCGGTTAAATTGCATTCCCACTACATCTTGAAAACTTGTTTTTTTTAAAGGTTTTACCTGTAAAATAGCCCGTTATTTCTAGGAATTACGGGAGCCTACCGTGCCCATGCCCCGGTTACCCAACCTTTTGTAATGTGAAATGTATAACTTCATTGGAATATAAGCACAGTTTTCGTAACTTCGACAATGTCTTCCAAAAAAACCATAAGATATAGAGAATGTAACTATATTCTATATGCATACGCAAAAGCTCTTTTCATCGATATGAGGTTCATAACCACTTTTCAGATCGCTCACGTTCTAAGTACGCACCGATATTCGTGGTCGGTTTTTGATTTGAGATATAAGGATTTTCCCGTATTAAAAAAAAGAAGGGTCTTAAATCTCTTTCAAGTCCGACATGAGTAACGCCTTTAATATTGCTAGATAAAATGTCAATTTGCGGTGGTAACCTCTCTCTAAGCACTTTAAAAATGTATAATGGTCAAAATATTATCTAAATATTTGTGATAGTTGTGGTCCGCCTAGTTTCTGGCAATAAAAATATTGAGTACACAGTTGCCGCGTGCTAAATGGTTATCTGAAGTCTTTGTTGACCAGACCCTGGGCAGGAGTTGCCACAACTTCTTCTGGACCTGAGGACCAATAGAGCCTTCAACTGGAAGTCTGCGGTCATTTTACATGACGACACACTTAGTAAGTTGATCCTCACCTGGAGTATTTTTTTTTAAAGTTAGGAGTTACGAAAAGAACAGGGGGGACCCTTGAATTTGATTATTTGCTAGTTTCTGCCCGCGACTTCGTCCGTGTAGAATAGTATTAGCGTTACTCCCTCGGGAACTTTGCATTTTCAGGGATAAAAAGGGATAGCGTACTCGTGTGTGTTAATCCAGGCAAGAGCAAGCTATCTCCATTACAAATTTCATCTAATTCCGTCCAGCCGTTGCAGCATGAAAGAGTAACAAACTCACACACACACACACACACACACAAACATACACACACAAACACACACACACAAACACACACATACCTTTATAGTGGAATTGTTTTAGAGGCTAGTAATACACACTGCAAAATTTTCAAGTGTCTTGCTATAACGGTTCATGAGTTCATACCGCCCGCTGACAGACGGATGGATGGACAGCGAATGCTTTGTAATAGGGTCATGTTGGTACGGAACCCTAAAAATCAGCTCGTGTTTATAGATCGAGATATGGTGTCGAGAGTGGTGCAGGCACTGACTTCTCAAATCGACGACGAAGACGTGCCAACCATATCAGTGACAGTGTTTAAAATGAGACACGAGACAAACGAATACCTGAGGAGAAAGGAGATGCATAGAGTGCTGTCGAAGCTGCCTGTGAAACATATTGGTAAGATAAAGGATTATAGGAAAGTGTAGATGTAATGCATCATCAAACTCTATTTAAGTATCTTTGTACCAAATTAGTGGTGTTAATAGAGGACCTTGTCCAGGATCCAGTCAGCATTCGCATTGTTGTATTCCGGTTCTGGCGTAAGACAACCGATGAAATTACTGGTACGAGTATAGAGGCATTCCATCTAAGTCCTTAGGTCAATTCTAAGGGCTTGAGACGTTACTTACCATCAGAGGAGTGCTCGTTTGCCTTCTCCTGCCATAATAAGAAGCGTTAAGTTTTCTAAATTATCATTGTTGTACCCTTTAAAAAAATATAATTTAAACCACAATATAAATATTCACGCAGGCACGCTTCCAAATTTAAGATCTTATGAAGGTCTTTGTAATCGTCTGGATGCATAAAGTCTTTTAGCTGTAATCATGATGATGACCAATTTCAGGAGAAAATTTCATAGCAATAGTGACATCAGACGTGATGTCAACCATGGCTGAGACGGCTAGAGGCTTGCTAATGTCGCATTCGCTGGCACAGTGGCTGTATATCATATCCGACACAGACAGCCACAATAATAACTTGTCCAGTCTCATCAATGCGCTGTACGAGGGGGAGAATGTGGCGTACTTCTATAACGTTACTGAGGACCATGAGGATTGTACGGTGAGCGGTTTGGATTAGTTTCAAAAGACTACAGATCTAAGAAACTTTGAAACTTTTAACTATAAATTTCATCAGGGTAGGACGCATAAGGGGTAACCCTTTGACCAATTAATGACAGCGGGGAGCCAAGGACTGCGCACGAAGATGCATAGATTATTTAAGTATTATGAGTCCATAAATATTGTTATATTTAACAACAAATCTATCTTCTACTTGTCAGTGACTTGACGGTAGAGAATATTTATGTTATAGTCAATACGTAGGTACCAAAATCTTTTTCCTGCCCACCGTTTAATCCTACCGTTTCTAAACCTTCTAAGGACGCAGAGAAGTTTTATTTTTTAAAATTTTACTGAATTTCGTTTGAATAGGAACAGAAATAGAATTTTGAAAACGTGAAGCCGTTGTTTGGTGTGAAGTTGGTAGCATGACATGAACCATTTTTTACCTAAACCTGCTTGTTGGTTATGTGGTGATTGTTAATTGGGATTATCCTAGTCAGCCAAACATTTTTTTGGCAAGCGATTCTCCTAGTTAAGAGAACAACCCTTTTACATTTCCAGAACGGCTTGTTGTGCTTCGCCGAAGAGATGATGCGAGCCTTCGTGTCAGCTCTTGACGCAGCAGTTCAGGATGAGTTTGACGTGGCGGCACAGGTCTCGGATGAGGAGTGGGAGGCCATCAGACCAAATAAGGCCCAGAGGAAGGACATGCTGCTTAAGCATATGCAGGTAATTTGGGTTTTAGTCTTCCTTTTCTTGTGATGCCTCTCCAACAGGTGAAGGTTGGCAATCAGATTTTTATTTCCTCTGTATGTTTCACGACAATCCCGCCACCATTGGGTTCGTACTATTTATGCTATATACTCTGCCAATCACAGCTGCCAATGCTGCCAATCACAATAAAAGTACATATAGCTTAGAGTTTGGAAATAAAATAATTATTTACATATCTTCAAAATTGCTGCAGCTTAAATAGTTTGTTGCCTCTTAAATATACTTTAGGAGCAAAGAAATCGAGCCACTTTCTATGGAAATTTAGTACGATTTCTTTGTTCCCAAGTTCATATACCTATTAGTGAACATTCAGTCTCATGGACTTGTCAATTAGCCTTTTGGACTTACTTTATGGCTTATGTTCAGTTACCCTAATTCCTCGTTGCCAGCAACATATCGCAGCGAACAGCAAATGCGGCAACTGCTCGACGTGGCGTGCTATCGCGGCAGACACGTGGGGCTCCACGTACCGGGGCTCCGCGGAGTCCCTTCCCGACAACGAGACCTCGGGAGTCATTGAGAAGATCGAGCTGTTGCAAGTGAGTTCTGACAGCTTGCTTATATAGGATGTCTACCATTGATGTGTCGGTAATGGCTTGTGAGTCGTGAGGCCTCGACTTGGGATAAAGTACCGAATTCGTTCATCAAAAGGGTTTAGATAGAAGCCGGATACACTTGCTTGTCACTCAGTCAAAAATAGAACGATTTTTACAAGTGTAGATGAAAGATAAATGTACCAAATGGAAAGTGAGGCCTCCTACTCTTTTCTTTGTGATTAGTTTTCGATAACTTTATATCTTTCAGGTGGGTTATTGGCGTCCCAACGACGGAATAAGATTCACGGATTTTCTGTTTCCACACATAGCTCACGGTTTCAGAGGAAAGACCCTACCTATAATTACTTATCACGTAAGAATTTTGTACGTTAAAATTTAATGTAAAAGCGAAGGTATAACTTTCTTTGGACACTCATAGCAAAGTACATAATGTTTCTACTATTAACGTTGAATCTTTCTTGGTAGAATCCACCGTGGACTATCCTAAAGGCCAACGAGTCCGGGTCCATATACAGCTACACTGGTTTGATTTTTGACATCGTTAATCAACTGGCGAAGAACAAGAACTTTACGTACGTATTCATTAGTAGTTGTACTCCTTAGATTTCAATAATGACTCTTATTATAAAAGTAGACCGCGTGGGAACTTCTACAAGATCCAGAGTAACAGATCTTCCAAATTCAAAGAGATTTTAGAGCAGAATTTGCTGCGTAGCGTATTATATTCTTCTTGACCTGTTTATTCTGCGTCCAAGTTCCCTGAAATAATAAAAAAGATATAATGGTATATTATGGTTACAGAATTATGAACAATTTTTCAGAGTTGTAGGTAATTCTATAGCTCTGCCTACCACACTGTGGGAACGAAGGTGTGAGTTTATGTATGTATGTGTAAAATTTAATGGTTGGTTAACCATTAATAATATGTTTCAGACTGAAACTTTTACTACCCGGAGACTTTAAAGCCGCTATGTCTAACAACACATCTTCTGGAGTAAGTTACTTATATCGATGATATTGTCATATTGTTATTGTTACTGATGACCAATAATGGCAAATCTAAATGATTTTATAGTTGCTGACAAAAACTGTCATGATTTACACACTGACTGACAGACCGAAGTGTCATAAGGGACGGAGCCCTAAAAAGGTTCTGAGGGCGTGTTTATTTTCAGGCCATGTACAGCCAGAGTGCAATGCTGACTATGATGGCAGTGGCGAAGGGTCAGGCCGCATTTGCTGCTGCATCTTTCACTGTCCTATCTGAAAAGAATCCAGGTATGGAATCTTAAGCATCCATGGTCTGGAATAGGTCAGTATCGGGAATTCGAAAACTATAAGAGTTCGGAATCATTCTTAGGAACCAAAGCTTCAACTTTGGAAAAAAGTTTAGGACTGACTTTGTGCATGACTTTCCCATTATAATTATTTGGGTAATGTTATCCAGGTATAAACTACACTATACCAGTGAGCACCCAGCCGTACGCGTTCATGATAGCGCGACCACGGGAGCTCAGTAGAGCTATGCTCTTCCTCCTTCCATTCACCACTGATGTAAGTACCCTACGAGTATGACCTACTTTTAAAGATAACGTTTTTCCTTGATTTAGTTTCTAATGACGAGGGAACGGGGCAGGGCATCAAAGTTTCGATTAAAATCCCTTGCTTTGTGTATTTCTAGGCCCGAAAAGTACGTAATGCTTTTCAGTTTAGGAGCCATTTTGTATGTACATAATTACATCCTTAACCACTAAATTTTCGTATGAACTTCGAAGAAGGAGTAGGAGTTGTAGAGTTAAAACGCAAATTTAATTTAACTCTACATTTTCAGACGTGGCTGTGCTTAGCCTTTGCAGTGGTGCTCATGGGCCCCACTCTCTACATTGTTCACCGCCTCAGCCCGTACTACGAAGCTATGGGAGTCACGAGACAAGGGGGGCTGGCTACGATACACAACTGCTTGTGGTATATCTATGGTGCCCTATTGCAACAAGGTGAGGATTCATAAGTAACCTGAATTTTATGCTACTGCTTGGCCTAAAGAATATTTTGGGCTATGATAGCAAATGGTTGGCACGATGGGCAAATAAGAGGTCACTTTTAAGTCAACACTTTACAACATAAAATCTATAAGATGCGTCATATCTAAATTGCTCTCGCAATTTGCATTTATTTGGCCGAACTGTTTTTACTTTTCAACGTATTTCTCCTATCAATGTTATACTCAATACTAATGCGAACCTGTACTGGATCCCGTGTACTCTATAGAACAGAATATGTAGAATAGAAAATAATATAATTTATTTATTTGTTAAAACTTAGGTATGAAAAAAAGATCTTACAAAAACATTTAAGTAAACCATCCATGCTTCATCTATTTAACCAATTTTGCAATGTTGAATTCCACGAGCGTGATCAATCATCAACCATCTAATATATTACATTAAAATGATCTTCAGGTGGCATGTACCTCCCCCGAGCGGACAGCGGTCGCCTGGTGGTCGGCACATGGTGGCTGGTGGTGCTAGTGGTGGTGACCACCTACTCCGGCAACCTGGTGGCCTTCCTCACGTTCCCCAAGCAGGAGATCCCCGTGACCACAGTGGCGGAACTGCTGGAGAACAGGGCTTTGTACACTTGGTCTATTAGTAAGGGAAGTTATTTGGAAGATGAGTTGAAGGTAAGGTTTTTGGATTGCAGTCGTGCGTATAGAATGAGTTTGGTTTCTTCTTGTTAGGGGCTATCTGTTTTCGAAAATTCCTTTCTTTCAAGGAATATTCCTTTCGAAGAGGACCAGTGGTTTAGGTTAGAGGTTGACTGTCAGTTCGTCAGTCAAGGAAGTGTATTTAAGATCGATTGAAAGTTGTTCTGATAAATTGATTCCAACTCAGATGGTCATCTCAAGCCGTCGTAGGAATAAATTTACTTGCAAAAAATTCCGTATCATTGGTCTTGGTTCTTTAATAAATTGATATTATTATAATTACACGTTCTTTTTCCTGTTATAAAATAAAAACAAAATAAGTAGTGTGAATTTATTTCAGAACTCAGATGAACCCAAATACATGGCGCTCCTTAGAGGCGCTGAATTAACCACGGACACTTCTAGCATGGACGGAAATCTGGGAGCCGGTGAATTAAGAGCATATTCTATCTTATTAAGATAGGTCAAACGATAATGTGGTGTACGAGTACCTTATGAATGGAATCTCGACCCAGATCGCGGCTACGCAGCCGAAAGCTACATTTTTATTGAGATAGTGTGAGTGATATGATACTGATGAATAGGGTTAGGACTATTGGTGGCATATCGTGGATCTAGAATCCATGGAGTCACTATTTCCTGATTATTATAAACATACCAATTTGATTTTGGTCTTCAGTATATCCCGTTCATATTTCAAAATAAAGTAAATACATTTTTTGTTCGGCTTAACCATATACCTACTAATATTTGAATATTTTTTTGTTTGTAACGTTTTCACAGCGGAGATATCCTCCATAGCAAAATGCATTTACACTGGTATACTGATGGTCAAAATCAAGGTGGTATATTTATAATAATTAGGAAATAGTGACTCCATGGATTCTAGATCCACGATATGCCACCAAAACTCCTAACCCTACTCATGAAGCAACCCTCACGTCTCATCTCTTCGCGCAGGATCTTCCCTGCTCGCGCGTGTGCGCACTGAGCGCCACGTTCTCATCGACTGGAAGCTCCGGCTCAGCTACCTGATGAGAGCCGAACACCTGGCCACTGACACCTGTGCCTTCTCTCTAAGTAAGTAAAGCGTACGTAACAAACAATTTTCAAGTATTTTCACTCCATAGCAAAACAGGGGTGCTGAAATTGAAGAGGCTGCAAAGTTTCTTCATAAGTAGACTGAAAAACAGTATTTATCACTCGGTATGAAAACTATTTTCGTTGGTGAAGTAGTCCTTAAGCTCTATCCCTCGCAGACTTCGCAAGTGTTCTCATAGAGTGCGAGGGACAGAGCATTCGACTCGCTAGCGAGTACGATAATTGTAACTCATGGTAAGGGTACAGAATTCTAGTTCAAAACTAGCGCAGGATATGTATGTGTATCCGGCTTAGTACAAGATAATCGATAAAAAAAGATTTTAAGTAATAAATCTGAAGTAAAAGAAGCATTTCTTCCAGGTGTCGAAGAATTCTTGGATGAGCAAGTGGCAATGATCGTCCCAGCCGGCAGCCCTTACCTCACCGTGTTTAACAAAGAGTAAGTACCTACCTCAGGACATAGGGATAAAGAAGTATGAAAACAAGAAGCTTGTTTAGTGTAACGTGGAAAAGGTTCGATTAAGTTTTCAATGTTACTAGGGCTTCATGAGTAGCATCGAGTCGCCTTGTTTGAGGAGTTACTGTGTTTAGCGGAAGTCGGACGGCCCAGAAATCGACGAAAGGAACTATCAGAGTAGATATCATCACTTGGGGGTTTCTTTATGATATATTTCATTTCGATCAGTTAAGTCGTTCAACCATGAAGACGTAGCAATCAAACACACTTTTAAATTTATAATAAGGATTCTGAGGCCCTTGCCAAGATTCATTACGCTAACTAAAGTTTCTATTCGTTTCGTTAAACCAATTGCTTCACTGGTAGATGACGTGATACGAAAAGTCACGTGATCTACCAGTGACGCGATTGGTTTAAAAACGACACGAATAGAAACGCTAGTTAGTGTAATGTATTTATCTTGGCAATGGGGCTCTGATTTGATGTATATTTTTGAAGATGGAGAATAAAAAAAAACAGAGGACCATCTCACACCAATTGACCTAGTTCCAAACTAAGCTCTAGGCTTGTACTATGGCTACTAGACAACTTTATAAATACTTATATAGAGAAATAAGTCCTTAAATACATAGAAAAGAACCCTCGCTCATCACACAAATATTCCCTCATACCGGGAATCTTATCCAGGACCGCTAGCTTTGCAGACAGGATACTACTAACTAGGCCAACGCGTCGTCAAGTTTTAAAACATCTCCAGTCAACGAGTTCTACGAGCATGACGTCACGGACAATCGCTTGGACATAAATACCTAAAATCTTTGTCAGTTAAAAAATGTACTCTCTCAAAACCTCTTCACGTTGTTTTTAAATACAAATAGGTTGGTTCCCCGAATTGTAATCAGTAACAAGTCTAACAATAAGCAGGCTTTAAAACACCCATCTGCTGTTCGGATAAAGTCGTCAAAGTAATGTTACTTATCATGTATACCTTTTTTATTGCGCCAATTTCGCATTTAATATAGCCTATGATACTCTAAGACGAATCTAACAACGTATAATTTAATAAAATCGGTTTAGCCGTTTAGTAGTTACGAGAGAACATATATACACATATATATACATATATACATATATATACATAGAGTCGAACATACGAGTATATACAGGTCAAACACATGACGCTCCTTTTGGAATTTGCCGTAGGTCGGGTAAAAATAGTTTATTTTCAATGAAGCGTATGCGTTCTCTCCATTACTTCCAATTCAAACTGAATATACTCGTATAAGATGCTAACAAATTAGTCACGGATATTTTTACAGCTGAGAGTACTCGGTTCTCGGAGTACATTTAAGTTTGAATCATCATAGGTTTTCTTTCGTTGTCTTGGAGAAAACTGGGAAACAAATTTGCTACGTTAAATCACACTGTTAATAAGATCATTATATGAAACCTCTTTAGACATTCTAGAACCTCTTTAAACTATCATTCAGACGGTAGTATTTAATAACCTACAGTTTTCCCGCCGAATCATAATGACATTTACGAAAAACAAATTTTGGCAAACAGTGTTAAACATCTTGACAGGTACATAATAGGGGTGATTATTTTAAAGATTAATTATAATTTATATTTTTTATATACAAAGGTTCCTTAATTACAGTTAAAAGGTAATTGTTTTAATGTAATGTATTACTTATCTCTTAAAATATCCATGACTAATTTGTTAGCGCCTTATATAATAACATTGGATTTGTAATGTAAACCCAATGATATTATATAAGGCGTGTTATTATATATAAAAAAAGGAAACAAGCTCTTAATATGTCCAACGTTTGAACAATCAAGTAAGGAAACAATAGTAACTAATTATGCCTCTATTAACAAAGAAGCTCTCACATTTCAGTGAAATCTTAATTTCAGGCTTCCTTCATTTCTTATACTTTGTAACGTTCTTTGTATAAATAATTACTTTTTTAATGCTTCGCTTTTTATGACGTATTTAAAACTTTCTTTGTTTTGAATTTCTTATAAATCCTTGTTCCTGAAATGTTATAAACGTGAAAGTTTGTATGTATGGATGTTTGTATCTCTTTCACACTGCAACGGCTGGATGAAATTGAATGAAAGGAGAATCGGCAGAAATGTATGAACACTGGCCTAGAAACCAATAACAATAAGCATCATATCATCGGATATCCTTTTTAATTCCACAACGATTTTTATAGCGGGAAACCTCATAGAACTCTGAGAAATATAAAACAAATGTGGAACATCGGGACGCCTACATAGACGACGTTAGAATTGACCTTGAAAAACCGCTGTCTTGTACGGCGATAACTTTTTTTATTAGGCTAATTAGCCCACCCTCCTTTGGAATAAAATTAGCGTATACACTACTACTACTAGGCTACTTTTTATCCCGAAAAGTTTAAAAGTTCCCGAAGGAATAACTGAAATCTACGCGGGCGAAGTCGTGGGCAGAACCTACGGTTGAGCTTTTCTGTGAGCGATTATATAATTATTTATGTGTTTTCTTTATGGTATGGAGAAGGCAACGAGCGCACTGGCTACCTGACCTGATGGTAAGTGGGATCTGTGACCATAGACACTTGCGTTCTTAACACTGCAAATGCGCTACCAACCCCCAGTCAGCCTCCTATGCTAGTCATTTCACCGGTTGTCTTACCCCCACACCGGAACATAACAATGCGAATACACGCTGCTTGGCGGTAGGTTAAAGGATGAGATAGTGGTAGCGATTCGGACGGACCCTGCACAAGGTCCTACACCATTAAATTCCAGGTATTGAAAGGCATATCGCCTTTGTACATATTTTTTTTATTCTTCTTTGAATTGTTTTTGTTTTCTTTGTGTACAACAAAGTGTTTACATACATACATACATACCTACATAGAGCTGTATGAGTCATATATCTCTATCACTTTCACTGCATTACGTTTTTTACTTTCGAAATATGTTACCTCTTTAGAATAAACCGCATGCAGAAAGCGGGGCTCATCGCGAAGTGGTTGTCGGCTTACCTGCCGAAGCGCGACCGGTGTTGGAAGACCTCCTCAGTGATGCAAGAAGTTGACAACCATACCGTCAACCTGAGCGACATGCAGGGATCCTTCTTCGTCCTGTTTCTTGGTGAGATTGTCGTTGCATTTTGAGGCGTTTTTTGGGGCTTTGGGGAAATTCAAAAAATTATGCAATGCAAAGTGATATTATTTTCGTTGTAATATTTCGTTTCATAGGAAGTGACTTCATTTTATACGTTTTTTTTATGTAAAGATAAAGATGTAGGGCACTGTAAGTGACACCTTAAGAAAAAAAAAAAAAATCGCCGGGTGATATAGAACATGAAACTACGCGTCGCGTTTTATTTATGTGTCCCAAAATATTTTTATGGATTTTTCAATATAAATATCCTCGGACACATTAGGATACAATTTAATTTTACCTGTCAATTTTTTTAATTGTAAACGTCACTCGTAGTGGCCAACGTTTTGAGATTATGTTTAATTTACGTAGTTGTATGTTACGAGTATTGATTTGACCAAACTCGAATGTTCCGCACGGACTGTTTAGGCTATTTACAAATTATAAGGGTGTGTCATACGAGTCGCCATGTGGCCTAATATTGCTGCGTTTATCGCGTGACAAAGTGTAGATATAAGGCATCCGTCGCCTTCTAACACGTAAATAAGTACGAGAGTGACGGATGCGAAATAGACGTAGCCATAGTTACTAGGACCGAAGTGTTTTAAAATTTAAATGACAGTTAAGATTGTCACCGATTATAATGTTTACATACACATGCAAACTCAAGCTTAATCACTGTTTCTATACGATCTTCAAATCGTTATATACTTGCCTCTTTTGTCCCAACCAACCTTATTTATGCCAACTTATAAACTAAGGTCATCGACTACGTGACACGTGTGTGTCGGCGTAAACAACATGCTAAGCGGCACAGCCGGACAAACAGACTTAATCAAGTCGCTATATAGCCATACGTACCTGGACGAGTCTATATGCTGAGACCGTGGGTGGTGCTGTGATTTTTAAAACATTTTATTTACTTTTAATTTTATTCTTCTACCAATCCATCTTATACCAATGTTTTAATAGTAGAAGCACACATTCCGTCCATTTAGACGGACATACCGAAAATTTTATATGTTTCATTTATCAGTATCTGATCCAAGTTAAAGAAAGTACATATAATAAAATAGTTGATTGTAAAGATAAGAAGTAAAATCAAAGTGGTAGCTATAGTCTATACTATTAGGTATTAAAAAAAATGTAAACATTCCAAATCACGTGACTTTGTTAAACAACCAATCAAAACTGTTTTATCGAACTTTGACGTACGACGACTTTGACGGCAGCCAATAGAAGCAGAACACTGTCTATTTCTATTGGCTGACGAACTATATCACGTGGTTGTTTTGTTTACATTTTTTTAAATGCCTAAAAGTATAGACTATAGTATGACGCACCCCTATATTTTTAAGCCTCGAGAAAAAATCCGGGTTTTTAATAACAAAGCTTTGTTTAAAAAAAGGTTAATCAAGATGGTTAGATAGGTTTCATGATAATAGGTTGAGGGGTTTAAATCAGGTCTAAAATTAGAGGTCGCCATTATATCTATTATTAGGGTTTTATCTATTTAATAATTATTTATACTCGTAGTCTACTAGAGGGCGCCTGCAACTTAGTACGCGTTGAATTTACTAGTTTCCCGCTACTCTAGTTTGACGACGCGCTGGCCTAGTTGGTAGCGTCCCTGCCTACGAAGTCCTGGGTTCAAATCCCGGTAAGGGCAGATAAATGTTTGTTTCTGAGTCATGGATATTTTCTATCTATTTAATTTTATAATTCTCCATACGTTTTTTTATCGTCGTCTAGTACCCATAGTAGAGCTTAGTTTGGGACTAGGTCAATTGGTGTGACCTTGTCTCCCTGATATTTACTCACAATACTCACCATATTTTAATCCCTTTAAATGAATTTCCAAACATCCTCTCTAAGTGCACGCCTAGGTTATCCAAGGAATACCTATTCCCTACAAATTTCAAGTCCTCCTCCGAGGCCCAAGGGTTTCGGCCATGCGTTGATCGAACAGCCAGTCAGTTTCTTATTTTATTATATATATATATATACGGATAGAGATAGAAGATACATGATACCTACTGACTCACATTTCCTTGCTTCACGGCTTAAATTCCGGAGCTACTGAAAAATCTGTTTTTTTGTCACAAAATGGTCTATAGTTATAACACACGGTTAAAGTACATTATGGTACGAGTGCGCTAAGTTGGTTGTTACAGTCAAGGCGGGATTGCATCCCGAGTCGGAGGCGAGGGTGTAATGGAGCCGAGAGTGGAATGACCATAATGACTAATGATCACGAGTATCACGACGTTTCAACACACCCGAGAAGAAAAAATGCTAGATAGTAAATAAAATAGGTATAAACTTTTTAATTTTCCAGGGTTTTTCTGTGCAACATCGGTTCTGCTGATAGAGTGGTTCTATCATCGAAGGAAAAGCAAGAAAGAAGACGTCGCTATCAAGCCTTACGTGGAATAATTAATAATACTAATCAAAATGAAACAAATAAAGTAACTAATAAAGTTTTATTTAAAAGGAAAAGTTTTTTTATTAAATATTTTTGTGTCCCAAATATTTTCTTAATACCGATCGGCCATCTTCGTTTTTTCTATGACAAACGAGTGACAAATATACGTCAGTTCCAAGTGCAAGCGTGATAGCGATGGCCAGCCGAACGGTATTAAGAATCTGGGAATACTGTATAGCGGTTCAATAACTAGGTAATTGCTCAAAATATCCGAAAGGGTATGTCTAGATAAGATATACCAGCAGCGTGCGCCAAAGTTCATATAAAATTGCAAATTAGATTATTGGAACTCCGAAAATGTATTCATGCAATTTTACAACCTAATGATCACTCTTCATAATCGTCATAATAATATATATTTTTAATACTAATGATCGGAGCTTATAATCATCTGAACTTATAACGCCAATATTCATAGAACCGTACACTTTTCAGAATTTCTTAAATATCTTACGTGTAGAAAAAATTAGGTTAGGTTAGGTTAGATTTAATAAAATAAAAAAAACAATTTTTTTTTGAAAAAATGGATTATGAGTTGCGATACCTTATGACTTAAAAAAGTATGAACAAAAAAGTACGAGCAAAATTTTTCGGAGTAATGATGATTATAGTCACAAATCGTTATTTGTATAAAAATTCGAAAGACCAATTTTATATGAGCCAATATGGACCCATAGCACTCTTCTTAATCTTCAGGCAACGCATTTACCATGAAATCCATTACCTGAATATACAAGAAATAATAATATTTGCGTCTAACCATGACTCGAAGGACCTAATGAAGACATTGGGGGAGGCCATATAAGGTCCTTTATGAAATGTAATGATGAGAAGCCATTCGGTATTTACCTATTATTTTATCGAAACACCTTTCATCTAACGTATCGTTACGCAGCATTTTAATTTAATCGAAAGGCATTTCTAACCGCATGAGTTATTTTCTTTGGTAGTTACTAGTTTAACCTAACATAGCCTACGTAGGCATTCAAGATATCCTGAAAACATCATGGTTTCAGCAGAAAAAAGTGTTCGATGAACTGAAATTCGATGATATGATACAATCGATGAAGTGAAATGCGATAAAAGTTTAGTTTAGTTTAGTTTATTTATTCCCGCGTGGTTGCCGGGTAAGAATAGTGCCACTCCATGTCCTCCCGTGGATGTCGTAAGAGACGACTAAGGGAATAAAGGCTGTGTAGTACTGTTAGGCGATAGGCTTGCAACCTGTCACTAATATACACTGGTAAACATCTTAGCCTAATTGTGCAAAATGTGGTTACAGAATTATTAACAACTTTTTAGAGTTGTTAGTAATTCTGTAGCTCTGCCTACCCCGCTCTGGGAATAATGGCGTGAGCTTATGTAGGTATGTGTGTATGTATGTACTTATTTATTCATTAATGTAATATTACAATATAACGTTGTCTACATATCGCATTTCAAATTCAGCTCAATTTAAATTTAACCTTCTAGAATGACCATTCTCATTCATAGTGCATTCGTAGCATGCAACGACTGCATGATCCAAATTCAACAAAAATAAATGCTATTACCATAAGATTTTAAAACCTGACACAAGGACAGATTTTAAGTTTCCCAGGTACGGTCTAGTGCATGAATATCACGCATCGATCGAATGATACTCAAGTTGCCAAAGCAAACTGATTTCAAGCGGAGCCTATTTAAGTTTTGATTGGTTTAAAGTCGTTTGAAGTTATTTTGGAGATACATTATCATACTCGTTTCGTCGCTATGGGGTCACAGTGAAACCAGATCGAACAGGGCGAATCAAAGTCAATGAACTTGTACACGCTATCCTCCACTATAAGGGCACGTGTAAGGAAGACAGGATTATGAATAATTCTAAGTCGCATAGAATTGGGATGTGTCAGAAAAAAATACCATCGTTTTTTGATATTTCTTTTAGAAATAGTATATACGCAATTTTGAGATATTTATTAGTGTAATTTTTGTTGGTATTTAATACGTTCGTTGGTTTGTCGTGTAAGGATGAATGAATTCACAGAAATTGATCTAGTCCCAACCTAAGCATTAAGCTTGTATATACTTAAGTAAGTAGGTACATAGAAAACAGGTTGGATGACGCATCACTTAAGATATTAATTGGCTTATACCTAAAAATCAAACATTATATTGAATTCTAGTGATGAAAAAATTACATGAGTATGGAAATGAATATCAAGGTTTATTCCTCCGAATGATTTTCGAATTACCGTTTCTCGATTCTAGTTATGAATTAATTTAGAAATCAAAATAAAATTTTCATAATGATGCACTTCTATTAATGTCTAGTTTTGACAGTAGATGTTAAAGTAAAGAGTAACTATAAAGTCTTAAGACTGCACCGAGCAAACGTCGAGTGTCCGTGGTGCCCTCATTACTATTTTTGTGTTGTGTAATTAACTAAAGAATTTCCTTGCAATCAGACGATACGTTTTTGTAGCGCAAGTAAAAACACAATTTATGGGATACGTAACAAAACTTTAATAACACCTAGTCACCGAGTAGTCAGCTTAACAGGAAAAGGCGGCCACTTTTTTCCGTTAAGTTGATAACTCGAAGGTGAATTGTTATTAAACTATGTGATATACCCGATAAGTTGTGTTTTCATTTGTAGTAAAAAATCGAGAGTGTACTGTATATTCCGAAAATCATTTTTTCCAAGTGGCGATTAATACCATTCGCATATTTTACCACTTTATTTTTTCTCAATAGCTACTTTTCCCGAAGGGCTTTTTAACCATTCGCATATTTTACCACTTTATTTTTTCTCAGTAGCTACTTTTCCCGAAGGGCTTTCTAACCATTCGCATTTTTTCCGACTATATTTAATTCTCTAATTTCTCAACCAACTCAACTGACCAATGTTTTTAATATCAAAATTAAATTTAACAGAGTCGACGGAGCTCCGCTTGAGCGGAGCTCCTATTTCTGGGTGGTTTTGGCCCTCCGGGCCTGCTGCAAAACTAACATAACCTAAACCTACCTCATATTTATGATAGTCGAGCAGTGGAGAAGAACCCAATTGAAAAATAAATATAATGGGAAAATATACGAATGGTTAGAAAGCCCTTCGGGAAAAGTAGCTATTGAGAAAAAATAAAGTGGTAAAATATGCGAATGGTTAGAAAGCCCTTCGGGAAAAGTAGCTATTGAGAAAAAATAAAGTGGTAAAATATGCGAATGGTATTAATCGCAACTTGGAAAAATCGATTTTCAGAATTTACAGTACACACTCAAAAAATCTACCGACTAATTTCAAGACAATACTTTAGTTTATTAGAAAACACAATAATAGTAATGAGGGCGCCACTGTACATCCGGCGTACGCTCGGTGCAGTCTTAACGATTAGGTTTGAGGTCTCAAGAGGCTTCATGTAAATGGATGTCGTCGGTGGCGATTGTGGTAAACTTCCCAAAGGTGATCTTTAGGGAAGGTCTATGTCTAGCTTTCGACGTGTTTTGGCTGGCTGACATAAAGATGATGATAAATTGTAATAAAATTTGTTCATCCTGATTTCATGGTCCCAGCCACAAAGATTTTCACTGCAGGAGCATATTGATCCAAAGATATTTTTGATAAATGTACTTTCTTGTTATATTTCGCGAGAAGTCAGGTGGTGCAGGATTCTAATTAATACAGTATTAAAAATTACTGTGTATAATATTTTGTCTACACGTATATAGTATAGTCCTCTGTGATTCGTTCAAAACCCGTAGGCAATGACTAGCATTACCTGTGACAGCAATGACAGCTGTTAATTTTGGAAGATGTTCCAAATTTGGATGGCATTACCTTACAATATTCGATAACGTAATTAAACTACGTTACAGCTGTCATCGCTGTCACCTACTACCACAGGTAATGCTAGTCATTTACCTTTCGGCTTCTCTTAGAGTCCTTATAATATGTGTGTTTATAAAGTATTGTACGCGACTCTGTGTAGTTAGCATTATAACACTCGTGTGATCTATAATGAAACTCGCCTTGCGGCTCGTATAAACCACACTCATGTGGTAATGCCTGTCATTACGCAACCGTCACGTAAACTACTCTTAATTACTCTATCCCTTCTAAGATTGTTCAGAAGACATCGCTGGTCAGCAATAAGACTGCTTGTTGTTTATCTATTTTTTTTTATTTGTGCTGTTTTTCTCTCTGACTATAGTTTAGGTAACATCGATGGAGGCCCACATATTTTGCTGTCAACAAGTTGCAGACGTGATTCCTCTCACGTTGTGGAATTACAATAAGTAGGTATTCATATTATTCGAACGGGTTATGTCGTTCTGATCAACAAAATTACAATTTAATGTTACAATGTATGAGGTATAGTTGTTACAAGAAAATTATCTTATTTGTTTGTTCAGTGAACAAAATTGGACATCTATGTCGACGACATGTGGGTCTAGTATGGTTGCGTCTTTATCGCGTGTAGAATGTGGATAAAGTATCCCTCACTCTCGTACTTATTTACGTGTCAGAAAGTGACGGATGCCTTATCCAAACTCTGTCACGTGATAAAGGCAGACATATAAAGCCCACTGGTGGAAACCGCATATTCGCTATAGCTTTAATTAACCGTTCAGGAACTTGCCTATAATCCGTAAAAAACTGTCTTTTTATGCTGTTTACAAGCTAACTCGATATGTTTGTTTGTTTGTAAGTAGTTTTAAATTTTAATCTAGTCAAAGTACCTATTAGTAGTAGTAGGAGTTGATTTTGGTGGCATGGACTGAATTTGGTACATAATGTACGAGTTAATCTGGCCATATTAGAGCTGTTTTGATGGTGGAGATTGAAGGTGGCACCTGGATTACCACTGTGAAAAGTACAGTTTACTGCAGAAGTTAATGAGTTTGTTGACAGAAACTTAACAAGGTAAGAAAACTTGATTAGGTAATCAGTAAGGTCGTTGACATCGATGATTGGGTATAATTCGGCAATGAAGCGAAAGCTTGGTCGACCCACTATATTGTATACGTACATACATCTATGCTTACTACCCCTAAAATAGCAAAAAAAAACACTTAACAAGCATAAAAGTGACTTTTATAGGATAGATGAAAATCTAAAAAAAGGTATATAGCGTTAGCAACAATAACAAAACAATAAAATGCCAAATAAAAATAACCTTATTTCCTCGTAAAAACCAAAACTGATCGGAAAAATCCTGCAATAGTTCTAATATGATTCCAACCACGCGGTGTTTGTGTGGAGCCGCATGTAAAGTGTCGTCAGAAACCGGAGCTACATAAATACCGGCGGAAGCCTCTCCGCCACAGTAGGACCACGCTCCTTCACCAATCGGCCGTCAAAATTGTATTTTCGGAGTGTCTTTTTTTATAATTTCGCTAAATTTTATGTGTCAATGACAAGATCGAAGAGAAAGTACGCGATCACCGACAAATTTCTCCCAAGGTCAGTTGATATAATAACTTATAATAATAACGTTATTGTTGCGTTTCGACGAACGTTATGCAAGTTTATTGAACTATTTTTATCTGTGCTCCTTTTGGTGTACGGTTCTTTGAGAAAATGAGTTTTGAAAGTTAAGCAATTTCCTAAATTAATGCGGTAGCAAACAAAGTGCCTTTGAGTTTCACTTTTGAACTTTACTTTAGAGTGGGAAACCAAGTTTTGTGGAGACTTTGTAACTATTTAATATTTATAATTTATTTTAAGTATAGAAATAAGTTTTTAATTATAATATTGCGGTAGTGATGTAGCATCTCATTATCGTTCGGACAACGTCAAGTTAATTAACAAATTAACGATTGGTAACGTTTACAAAAGTCCGCTATAAGTATAACTAATCTTGCTTTTTAAGAGGTCCAATTAAGTAGGTATAATTTGAGTAAGGAGTTGAATAATCTGCTCTCGCGCAGTCTTTATGTTCGCACCGGTTTCCCGGCAGAGTGTTTTGGACCGATACCGCTTTCTTCGCATTTTACTATGTGACTTAAGACACGTTGCGACTTTTTCCGAAGCGAGTTTCATTAATCGTCCCTAAATTTGCCTGAGTCACACATACTTTATGTTGGTATCCATTACTTCAACAGAATATATGCAAGTTGATATCATGTTAAATATATAATATGGGGTATTACGTAACAAAAATGTAGAGTGAAATTTGAAAGTTATTTATTATGCTGTTCTCAAATCTTTATGAAAACCAATTAAATAAAACTAAAATATTAAAGTACCTACTTCGGCCAACTTATAAAATAGAACAATAAATAACAAATAACTTAAATGATTTTATTTCCAATCAATTAATTGATGCATTTCTCTTGATATAAAATACTTGATGTCTCGTCCATTCTCTATGGCAATCTAAAAACCTACCAAACCTATAGAAACAAGAACAAACCCATAGCTATAACAAAGCTTACATTTTACTCGTATTATGTTATTTTATAATTTTATCGCTGGTTCAAAAAAATCTTCAGGGTGTATTGCAAAACTTTATCAGGAATCTTCATGTACTTCCTCATAAGATACCAAATTAAGACCTCAACGATATCATGTATGTAATCAGGAACATGCAATCTCCCCTAGCCATGAATTCTTACTTGATGGGTATATCAGATGTTTAGTTTGGCGCTCTTGTTGAGTTCTGCTGCCAAAACACATTCAACAAGTGGAAACTTTTGTATTTTCCTTTTGGTAAAGTAGACAACAACTGATTTGTTACAAAGATGAAAGTTAACTGTTGATTCAAGACTTCTAAAGGAAAAGAGTTGAAAAGACTTTGTTAAAAATGTTGGTATTCTCTCTTCTAAAATAGGGTAAGTAGATAAAAAAAGGCACGATAACAATGGGTATTTTTTGAAACTGGGTTTCTATTATACTCGGTAAAAGCTAAGATCTTTTGAAATGTTATCTTATGGTCAACGGTTTGATAGCTCTTATAAAATGACAATAAAGTAGTTAAAGTAGTTAGGTTTTACCGAGTATAGAGCTTCCTTCTCTCTGTCCCAACTCCCGATGTTGACCAAACCTACAGTTGAAAGTTCCTTGTTTACTGGTAAAAAAACTTGTCTAGTATTTGTAAACTTTGAAATCAACATTCCAATATAATTTGATAATGCAATGAGTAGTACAAGTACAGACTGCTTACAGTATGGGGTATAGAAATGTTACAAAAATCGCAGGCTAATGCAAAAAACATCAAACCTAATCCAAATTGTGTCAGGTCCCTAACCCAATCCAATTATATTTCAATTTACGACTTGTTATATCAAGAAACTGTGCGACTTCGTTGACCAGAAATCGTTTATCACTTTTTCTCAATAACCTATATTTTTTCCAAAATTAAACGAAAACTTATTGCCGCCGCAGGCGTACTATCTGTGAGCTAAACTTCATCCAAACTTTTTTAGCCTTTCATAACCTAATTATCCAAAGATCCTTACAAATACTTCAATTTATAATACGAGTAGGATACTTTTTCACTCTGCTAAAGCCATTTTTAGATGAGCTCTTGCTCAAAGTACTACTTAGTATAAGTATTGAATGCATCATTGACTTTTGGTTTATGACACGTCTGATCCACGAGCTCAGCAGAGGCAGGTTTCCCGTAAACAGAACATTATTATTTCTCCCGTAATACCAAAGAAGGTTGCTAATTGAATTATATGCATTTTAAATTAAATGTGATTTCTAATAGAGTATAGAGTGATTCGACTATTACATTCCAGTTTTCCTCTTTCTTTATTGTCTATTTACTGTGCGTGCCCATCAATCGGATCACTCATTAAGTTGCTTGGCGTTATGTATGCTGTCTCTAGGGTGCAGATATGACATCACCAGAAGTGAAGAACGAGTTGCTGGTCTTCTGTGCGTGTGAAAGCAAAACCACTAGAAGTTGATCTAAACGGACTGGAATTGGTTTTTTTAAATATATAGAGCATGGGAGGACATCGCTCAGCCTATACATTTAAAACGTAGGGTGTTGGTGGTGCGAGTACGAAAATGTCAAATGTGAAATTGCATTGTATGTCGATTCGTTGGTTTCCTCAGTATAAATATGAAGAAAAAATTATCTAGGCCACTCATTTTATACTTGAGGAAGATACGAGTAAAAAAGATAAAGATATTTAAAATATTAAGTAAATCCTATAGATGTATTTACGCTCGAGGTGATCCTCCAAAAGGTAATGTTTTGTGAACTCAAGAAGATGGTCGGAGAACTGTCCAGCGTGAAAGGCAAGGAGGGGTTATATTAGGTTAGACGGGATCTTATCAGGACTCAGAGTGGCCATAAGAACTCCTAAATTACACATGATAAACCCGTTGAGTTAGGGCTTGTTAAAATCGTCTTGACAAGTAGATGACGACTGTGCATAAAAAGTACAGTCGGCAATAAAAGCTTGTACCAATTTTTTTTTTTGCCAGAAACTTTTTGATAACAATTACGTGCGCCCCCTTGTATCTTGGCTAGGGCAACAGATCGATCCCAATAAAGCGTCGCACGACCATTTTTGAAAATTGAAAACCAACTTTTACTTAGGTAATTATAGTACGGTGACTTAAGATAATTTTAATTGTAGAGCAAGTAGTCGATGGACGAAGTAGTTCCGTGGTAGGTAGGTACCGTTAGTCAAATTTGAAAAACCGGAAATACCGGAGTGTCGGGACGACAACAAGCTTGACAAACGACAGTGTCGTTTATCAGAGTATATTTCCGATGGTTTTTAGTAATTAACTTAACGGTAATTGCAAAAACAAGACCCTTTGGTCCCCCAAAGTGGTCACCAAATTGCAGGCAGTTCACGAGCGCTAGTAATTCAATGGAAAGTCTAGTACATCTATGACAATCATTATTGCCAATTTGTGTTCATCTATCTGTCTTCTATCTCGTAATCATATTGTTGATATTGTTGACGTTATGATAGTTCTTATTCACTTGACAATAAGAGCTTCTATAACGTCAACAACAATTTAACGATCTGCACCATCATACGGCGTATTCTGCCAATGCTTCACAATATAAAAATAAAAAGTTCACTTAATTTAACAGTAATATAATTACGATACACAAAGTGTAATAGAGATTTAAGTGTAATAGAGATTAATTTTACACGGTCTACTCGTATTAACCATACCAAGAAATAAGTTATTGACCAAATAACAGATAGTAATTTAGGTTACCCTTCAAAAGTCCTTTTTAAGGGTTGCATAACATTAAAAGCTTGTGAAACCACAAAGCGAGCTGAACCGGTTGGGATACTGCCGTCCTATGCAAATGCGGTCGAGCTCGAGCCATGAGGACGTCGCGTGAAACACACTGTTATTCCAAATACATATATATTCAATTCTAGGCTCCAATTTCCATACAAAATCGATCCGATTTCAACTTCTTGGCTCTGAACACGTTAAAAACAATACGATAAGGTAGGTCACTTGGAAGAAGCGGTTTTTGTGTGTAGTGG
This sequence comes from Acleris laterana, assembly GCA_963966035.1. NCBI lineage: Eukaryota > Metazoa > Arthropoda > Insecta > Lepidoptera > Tortricidae > Acleris > Acleris laterana. Next base: position 14,879,654 of record OZ014449.1, read on the forward strand.
TAAGGTCAACACAACGATTCAGAACTAAGTTGACGCACACGTCACGGTGCTTGTGTGAAGGCGATCTGATCCGTTCTGCTCTCCTAAGCCAATAGGCAGTATATCATATCAGATATTTTTTTTTTAGCAATATCAACCTTATTTTTTTTTTTATTAGAATATGTACAGTCGAAGTCAAAAATATGTTTACACTTTAGTACCTTGTCTATTTAACGTCATGTTTAAACTATCATATGAAATTGTCACACCTATAAAGTGACAAGGTACTAAAGTGTAAACATATTTAAAGAATAAGAATAAGAATAAGAATAATCTTTATTGCCACAACCTTAAATTTAGCCAATACAAAAAAAATATATACAAAAACTTTGTTAGTTGAGGAGCTAAAAAAAACGTATAGTAACTAAGTAAACTAGGTGGGTCAATGGGTCCCAATCTCAGCATGTGCTAGGAAAGGAGGCCGGCGCTGGTTTTCAGACTGGTCCCTATGGACGGGACGGTCGCAAACCGATAAATATGTTGGATACAGTAAACTAGGTAGGTAAAAAAGTACAATAAAAAGTACAATATAATATTTATGACTTCGTCTGTACATGGTTACACACACGTATGCATACGCAAAGATAATGCGATTAAGGTGTGGGTTTGTCTCAATAACGGGCATAATTTATATTATAAAGCAGTTTTTAGTTGACATCGTTGCTATGGGTCTAAAATAGTCGAAAACTCGAATCCGATACGAGTAGAGGTTTTTGAGCAAGCGACGTCAGATCAAGTTTACAAACACCAATTACTATTGCTTTAAATTAAGTATTCATTTGGATGTTTTGATGGCCGCTTAGACGTGCGACTGGGAACGACCACTTAGCCTCGCGATTAAGCTGCCTAAGTGCTATAGAAGAGTTTTTGGAGCGCTCTTCGCTGCCCAGCAGCGCTGCAACCGCAGTTAAGTCGTGCCGCAAACGCAGGCAGTAGCGGTGTGGCGTTGCATTCTTATAAATTAAATGTAAGCTGCCCCACTGGGCAAAGCGTGGCGGAGGCGGTTTTAGTGTAGTCGACTACAAAGAGACGTTAAAACAAACTAACACAAATACCTAGTCATAAATTAAGCTCTAGGCTTTTACTATGGGTTGTAAACAAGAATAAACATACTTATAGAGAAAAATACATGTAGGATTGCGTGAAACGGACTAACAGATGACGTATGACAGTGAGACAAAGATAGTAAGATAGACGTGTGAACGAGAGTGAAAGAGATGCATGTTTTACTTTTTATCGGCTCCAAGATGGCTATTCGAGAGCTCGACGCTGTAAAAGACGCTGTGTAATTGTTTAATTATTTTTTCTAATTAAAATTTCCTTTATAAGAAGAGTTTCACTTGTACGGCCCCCACATACACTTAAATACATAAAAAAACATGCAAGACTTAGGAACAAATACTTGCGCCACCTTATTGCATTGTAATAAGTTCAAAAGTGGATCATCCCTTTGTAGTAAACTGTACTTGGTTGCCCCTCCCCTCTTTATGCATTTGCAGTTTAAGGCGTAGAAATTTTATTCAAGTTTTTTTACTACCGTAGAAAAATAAAATTGAAACAAAGTATGGAAAGTCGTTGCCTATTATTCCCAAGTTTTTTTATCGTGGTTTATCTTCACTTACAATAATTTACCGCCGTGTGGTTGCTGCCTTAGAATAGTGTCACTCCATGTCTTAACTGTGGAAGTCGTAGGAGGCGACTAAGGGTTTAGGGGGTTTGTAGTATTATTAGGCAATGGGCTTGCAACCTGGGGGGTTATTGTGACATAGCTATGCAGTTCATTTTACGGCAAGCGTAAGGGACAGAGCTATCGCAGTTATATAGCTCTGTCCTTTTCTCTCACCGTAAAATTAATTGCACAGATACGTCATAATAACCCCATTGTCCCTAATATACACAGGTGAACATCTTGGCCCGTTTGTGCAAAATTTGGTTACAGAATTAACAACAAGTTTTTAAAGTTGTTGGTAATTCTGTAGCTTTGCTTACACTACTCAGGGAATGAAAATGTGAAGGTATATGTATATGTAAGTACAATAATTTAAGGGTAGCCCTTAAAGGTTACAAACTGTCGGCGACAGTCCAACACCGAGAAACCTACAAAACAAAAAAGGTGCAGCATGTACAAAACTTCTCAAATTTTGGTGGAATTACAATTAAGTCGGTTTAACACCATCCTTCATTAGAGTTAGAGCTTCATGAATATTCAGATGCAATCCTAACCTACCTCAATAAACAGAAACGCAGGATTACCCAAAGATAGAGCACATTCAGGGAACGTGGGATTTAGGTTTAATACGTACTTGGAAACTCGCAAATTGTGTTTAAGGCGTAGGTTTTCCGGTTTATGGGTGCGTTCGGATCGTTTTAAAGATTTTTAGATGATTAGAAAATATTATATAATAAACACTACAGAGGCCCTTGCCAAGATGCATTACGCTAACTAGCGTTTCTATTCATTTCGTTTTCAAACCAATCGCGTCACTGGTAGACCACGTGACTTTTCGTATCACGTCATCCAACGCATACACCACATACTCCATGTCTTCCCGTGGATGTCGTAAGAGGCGACTTAGGGAATAAAGGCTGTGTAGTACTGTTAGGCGATGGGCTTGCAAATATGCAACCTGTCACTAATACACTAGTAAACATCTTAGCCTAATTGTGCTAAATGTGGTAACGGAATTATTAACAACTTTTTAGAGTTGTTACTAATTCTGTAGCTCTGCGTACTCCACTCTGGGAATAAAGGCGTGAGCTTATATGTATGTATGTATGTGTACGTGTCATCTACCAGTGACGCATGGTGGGTCCAACTTTGTAACATTTTATCGTACCTGAGGACGGTATTCATCATGTTACGATGTATACCGTCCCGAGTGCATGATTTACACTCTCCACCTTCAGCGTAACAAGTTCTAAAGATATGTCACGCAGACTGATCCGATGGAGCCCTATAGTGTGTCCCCACGTTCAGACAGACAAACTATTTAATGTAAATCACAATCCTGTTTTTGTTCGGGTCTGATCGGGTTTAAAAATCAAAGCAAAGTCAAAGAGAAAACTGTAGAACACTTAACATACAATTCAATAATCAATAATACTGGTTATCTAACTTATTAATATGGGTAAATCAGTAATCCCTATTGACGTAAACGAGTCCTAAACAAGTTTGCTGATGACAATATGGAAATTGTTGCATCAGCCTGTGCAGCCGGTTTGGACGCTATGCAAATGGTAATCTTGGTTTTATGAATACACATCTTGGGATACTTACATAGTTATCCACAAAGAAACAATTCTTCATTTTAATTTGTGAGATATGCGGTTGTACATTGAAATGAATCTTGATGGAGACTTTTTGCAGCGATACACGATTCTGCTTCGGTACTATCAAGAGATACAGTTTCGATATAGTCGTGATACAGTCGCGATACAGTATCGATACAGTCACGTCCCTTTCATTCCTCCATCGTATCCTTTAACCTACCGCCAAGCAGCAATGTTTGCATTGTTGTGTTCCGAAGACAACTGGTGAAATTACTAGCATAGAGGTATTCCATCTTAGTCCTTGCGATTGACAACGCATTTGCCATCTTAGGATTGTAGTCTCGAGAGTACAATTGTCTATGGGTCACAGATCCCACTTACCATCAGGAGGCCTGTGTGCTGGATTGCCTTAAACAATCCATTTTTAAAAACGAAAAAGTTGCAATGCAATCGTAGCGATTCTGAATCAAATACATTCGCGCGTTTGCAACGATACAAACAGTAGCGATGATGAATTAAAACAGCGTGATTTCATAGCAACGCAACAGTCGCGCGTCTGTATCGATACAAAGCAACACTATCTCCACATGGCGCGACCGCATCGCTTCAAAAAGTCGCCGTGCGCCAACTTCCTAAGGCTGTGGTCCCATTAGGCAACCAGTTGGCAATGTCTGTCTATGAATTTGCGAATTTGCATTCGGAGCGGTCCCTTAATATAAACAATAACCTGCGTTTTTTTTTTATTTCTCATTAATTTTTTAGGCAAATCTTTGAACACCGCTTCTCGTCTTACTCGTTGTAATTCGAGATATTTTAGAGATAACTAACTCGTTCCTATTTCAAACTTATGTAGAAAAAATCGTCATTACCTATCTGGCTCAGGGGCCCTAATATGGCTGCGTTTATCCCGAGACAAAGTTTGGATAAGGCATCCGTCACCTTCTGACACGTAAATAAGTACGGGAGTGACGGATCCTTTATCCACAATTGACCCGCGATATAGACGCAGCCATACTAGGCTCGCTGGATGCCTTATATGGTTTATCGCGTGACAATGTGGAAGAAACATCAGTCACTTTCTGACACTTGTATAAGTACAACAGTGACGGATGCTTTATCCAAATTTTGTCATGCGACAAATGCAACCATATTAGACCCGCTAGATGCAGCTATCAGTGTCTGCCTTTCTTCAAATTTACGAGTAATTTATCTCTAAGGTAAAACCAAAACCTAAGCCTAAGTTAAAACTTAGTACTTACTTAATTATTTTCTCTAAAATAATTTCTACCTGGTTGTGCTAAGCGAAAAAATATAAGGGTGCGTTAGATAAATCGGCAGTTAGCTTTTAGTATTAGACATTTATTCAGTAAGTAGGCCGTACGGGCACTTTTACACGTCAAGAATCTACCAGCGAGCGCTTCCCAAGAGGAGACACTGCTGAGAAGAAACGCCGCAAGAAACTCAGCAGGCAGTCTTTAAACATATTACAATGGTACTAGGTACTTAATCTAGCATTATATAAAGCAATAAATATTAAATTCAATATAATATCAAATAACATGCGTAGGTCAGCAAGAAAACATGCCAAAAATGTTACGTGAGAGATAAAGGAAGAACTATATTTGTTTATAACTTATAACTTGTAACACTATTTAACTTTTGAATAATAAATAAGAATTGACATGTAAAAATTTATATTTTACCAATAACCGATTGAATTGAATTGAATTGAATTGAACTACATAAACACCTCTGTTTACTACTGTGCTAAATAGCTCTATTTCTTCTATTCCAGACTCGCTAAAAACCTTTGTACCCGCAAAGGAAGCCGCAGGGCTAACACCGGCAACCGCTTGGAACACGCGGTGCTCACCCACCTCCAGCACGTACCGTAGATACCCAGCCCCCCCGCGCCCCTCATCACCCATCTCGCTTACTCCGGCACCGGCTACACACGCCAGAAAGAGATACCTGCAAGCATGGCCCGCGGCGACGAATGCAAGACTGCCTCCAAGGCTAACTACGCGTGCAAGAACTTGGATGTCTGTGGTCCATCGAAGTGAGTTGCGTTTTCTGTTTCTTTCTTACTTATACTACTAAGAGCTCATGAAAGGTTTGTCCTTATTGCTCTCACTATGTTACTATAGTGCGCGGCCGTTAAGGTTATAATTTGCACTGAAATGACAGGTGTCAGGATTGACTTCTTAATGGCCGGGCACTATACTCGACCTAAAACAATATTACCTGTGACATGTTATCGTATTACATACGAGTATCTTTTACTCAGCCGCCATGACTGTCAAGTAAATAAGAGCTATTGTAACGTTGGCAACACGATGACATGGCAAAGGCTATATGGTTTTATCCATTTGAATAGAGGTCCTGACCTGCCACTGCAGCAGTAGTCCTCGCCTTGATGTAATAAAATGATGGCCAGAGAGCAATTTTTTTTTTTTTTTGCGGCGACTTACCAATTAAGTGTGCAGCACTCGTATTAGGTGGAATATCAGTTTGCTTTGTTCACCTCGAACTTGTTTACGCACCCATATGCAAATGCGTTCCTTTAGCAATTCAGATTACATAACGCACGCAAAATGCTCGTCAAGGATAACAGGCCAATTTACATGCATTTGTATATTGTTAATATCGCAAATATCCCAGGATAAAGGCTCAAGTTTGATTGTACTGTTTTATACAGCTGCGGGATTGAAAACGACGACATATTGTGTAAAGATCTGTTCATATCCCAGACGAGACCTTAAATATATTTCTTAGCGAGAATTTGAAAAATTTAAGGATTCCATGACTAAAAAAATGTATATAAATCTCCATACAATAGATGTCTATAAGTACATATTTACACGTTGTTCTAATAATGATTGAAAAATAGATTCTGCCCGCGACTTCATTCGTTCAAATATCGATTATCGTTATTACCTCGGGAACTGTTAAATTTATCCAGGTGAAAAGTAGCCTATGTGTTAATCCAGGGTACCTATAAGCTATCTCTATTTAAAATTTCACCTTAATCTGTCCTGCCGTAGTAACAACGACTACGACCATGAGGAGTTATTTTATTTCCTATTGAGAAATAGTACATTGTGTATTAAGGGTGGTAAAGAAAGAATTACAAACGAGAGTCTGTTAGAAGCCCGAAGCCGTAGGCTGAGGGCTTTAATGACTCGAGCTTTGTATTTCCTTTACCACCCGTGTAACATACAATGTTTTTCATCACAATTGCGAGGAAATGAAATAAAATCAGACAAAAGATCATATTTTTAACTTATTAGCGGCAGACTACATCATTGTCTGTGACTTACCACAGATAATGTCAAACGTGTTCGGAGTCCGATTCTAGTGACATATGAGATCAATAGTTTATTATGCGAGATTGTTAGGAAATAGTATTCAACTGACATTTCATCTCGAATGAAACTTCATATCGAATGGCACAAGAATTGGGGTCCTGACGTATTGTGATAGTTTGAGTCCACGTATAACATTTAAAAAAAAAGCTATTACGCACTTAAGTAACGTAATGGTAAAAAAAAGGCCCGCGGGTATTATTTTAGATTTACGGTCGATTTTTCTAGCATGTTAGGACACTATTTACGAGCAAGTGTGATGAAAACAAATTAAATATGTGTAAGGCGTTATTTCTGTCTTTAACTAATCAACACTGACTGATATTGTGATACTTTCCTATTATAGGCCTACCTAATAATATTGTATCTTGCACAAAAAATACATGTAATTTAATCTACCAATAATATGAATATCAATACAACTGTTTCTCCAACTCGCGCCAACTGCTGCTTTTAAACTAAAATGATTCTCTTTAATTCCAGAAAACCGATCACCGCTCCGAAGATGGAGGAGAAACAAAAACCGAATTACGGTTCGTACGGACCGATCTACAAGGACAAGAAGCATTTTGCGGACATGCACTTCTGCTGAGGCCGGAACTCTTCGCATCATTATTCCATCTCTGTATTTTTACCGTCAATAAAGTCATAAAACTCTAGTTTGTGTTTGTGACAGCTTTCTCTTCGTATAATCATGGGGTAGGGTTTTCCAACTAACGTATCATGTATGCATATTAACAGATTAAAGCTTCATCATTTTCAAGATTTTTTTGTTATACCTCAAGCGTTAGATTATTCCTAGGTTTTAAGTCTTTTCGGATACACTTCGACCCTTAAGGATCAACCTAAATTACCGATCCATGCGTTGAGTGCTCAGCTCGGTTAATAATAAACAGGCATTAATTCTTTCCGTTTAAAAAAAATACATTCCGCCTTTTTCGTTTCAATTTTTTAAATGTTCAAAACAACCTCCTCATGTAGAGGAAGCGAAAATTGTATGTTCAGACCAGTGCACCTGGCGTTCCATAGTCTCTGCCTAACGCATTAGGAGACAGGCGCGAAGGTATGTTTGTGTGTATGTATGTTCCAGTTATTACAAACGCTGCACCAGCCAAAAGCACATCAACGTCCATGATGATCGTCCGTCATGGTCTCTGTAGTGAAATCGCAGCTAGCCAGTGAACTGGTCGGAACTTCTTTTTGTTCTAAAGGTGATGACACACCAACGTTGGACACTTAAGTCTTAATTCAAAGAACGTAAGGTAATAAGTTGATTCTTTCAAAACAAATGAATAACCCTTATCTTCTGTAACTTAAGAATCAAGCGTCCATCATTGGTCCTGGTTCATATTTCACTGGACCCGTATTGCGATGAAAACAGTTGTTGTTTTGATTGAGCAAACATTGGTAGAACAGAAAACATTTGCTAAAAGCCCCGATTTAGACCAAGCAAACGAACCAGAATTCTACGAATTATCTCTTACATTTTCTTTATAAAAAAAAAGACAAAACATATTTTAGAGCATTCGCTCGTTTGGTCTAAACCCTCCTTTACAAGATGTTCGCTCATAAAACAAGTGAAAATCTAACTTTACGCACTCAGCTATTCGAAAGTGCAGGTTGTGAAATGAAGAAGAAATGAGTACAAATTGACCATTGTGGTAGGTTCAAGTCACCGGGCGAGATTCAATAATGGACCCTTGGGCTGAAATTGCATTACGCAGTGCTTCATATAAATAATAACAAAGTAAACAGTGGGGCTAGACAAGTTGCCATCGTTAACGAGCGCTAGCGTTAGGCGATCACTTTGGTGATCACCTGTCACTTGGCGCTGTCAAAATTAAATAGGCTAGACAATCAGTTTTCAGCGTGTCTGTTGTAACGAGTGATATATTACGTGACTTACGTCATTCCCATACATTTTTCAATGACAACACATGTCGACAGTGATCACCTAACGCTAGCGTTCGTGAACGATGGCAACTTGTCTAGCCCTACAGTTGTGGTGACTGTCCACGTTCTCGGTCGCCAACATCAGCCTTTAGTCGTTAGAGTTATGCTAGAAACGCAGCATGTGCTAACCAACCAGGCAATAAGACCAAGTTGGAGTTTGCCGCCCATTTATCTTAGTGGATAAGTTATGACTAGTCTTTGCAGCAGCTAAGCAGGGAGGAAAATTCATTGCGCTGAGACGGTGTAAGCTTGGTAAAATAATTCCTGTAGAGAATATACAGTCGATTACAAAGAGCTGTCCACTTTAGGCCCTTATTACAATGTAATACGGTGAAAAACTGGACTCATCTCTATGTTGTGACCTTAGGTCCAAAGTCCATCTGACATTCTACAACAATAAAGTTGAGTTTCCTAAAAGTTACAAATTACTTGACATCTCTAATGACATTGATAAATTCAAGCATATTTTTCTTGAAATGGGTCCCAAATTAACGCTCGTGACCGTACCTACGTCAGTAATAATAATAATAACGTTAAATATTTAATACTCGGGCACAGATTATGCACAAGTTACTACGTAACTCGGGGCTAAACATTGGTGTAGGAAAATATAATTATGTAGATCCCTTGTAGCCAAATGTCAAGCGTACTTTTCTTCTGTGTACAACACAATTTGTAACCAATATTATTAATAATAATAATTAATAATAATAATAATAATTGATAAACCGCACGTCACTGACGCAAATTTACGCACACTAATGCAGAGTCACACACTGACACACCTAAAAAGTGGTAAGTACAATTTTGAAATTCAATAGAAAGCGGTCATATACCTATAGACGACTCTTTTTAACGAAGGGCATTTGTAACAGATGCGAAAAGTAGATACTATTCTATTAGCCGTTTTTATACTCCTTTATGCTTTCCTACCTCTAAAAGGCTGAATAAAAACAAAAAACAAAACATGACTAATGGTTAATGGTATTTTAAAACGATCATAAAGGGAGTAATCTCTGTTTACCGGCGCAATGGCCAATTACAGGATTTTATGGTCGAACTAAGAAGTAACTGTACATTTTAGAACGTTGTCGCAGCTATTGACGACGCGTCGGCGTCGCCCTAGTTGGCAGTGACCCTGCCTACGTAGTTAATGTAATGTTTTAAATTTTAAATATTAGTTTCAGCGTTCATTTGTTATTTTCCTGTTTGAACAAAAAAGTATGGTAATTTAATAGCATGGATATTTGTTCGTTACGCTTTCACAGCGAAACGAGATGTATACAATATTTAAAATATGATTGATTCTATTCCAAAGCAAAGATAAAAGTTAAGTTTAAAATACGAGTGAACTTGAAAGTTGGAATCTTTGAAATATTGTTACCAACAATTTTAAAGCAGAAAATAGATCAAATTTAAGACGGTGTTAATTAAATTAAGGAACTTTCTACTCAGTTCTAAATTAGTTTAAGTTAGTTCTGTTGCTTTATTAAATTAACCTGCGTCGCTATTGCCTAACGCACTCGCAATCTCAATTGGCTTCGTTTTCATTTTGTATGCAGACAAGCCTTCGATTTTCAAAAGAAGATTTTTAAAAGGACAGAGCTATATAACTGCTATAGCTCTGTCCTTTACGCTCGCCGTACAATGAATTGCATAGCCATGTCTTAATAACTGCCCAGCTATCACTAAACCTTGCACTACATAATCACTATTTTTTTTTAATTTTGAAAGTTGTTGAAAATTGACAAAAAGTAACAAACATGGACATGGGTTGTCCCGTCAAGTAACAAAGCAACACGGCCATCCTGAATAGCCCACGGAAAACTCATCTGCGATGAATAAACTGGAGTAGTTCCCGTACAAAATTGCTGGATTTTTGTGCTTTTTGCTGCAATCTCGTGAACTCCCGACCGACGATCCCAATTACGACAGCGGACAAATGGAGATTGTACCGCGATATGGAACGAACAGTAGTCGGGCGGGGGTGATTGGTCATTTATGAAATGTAGGTAGTGGTAACATTTTCCAATTTCATTTGTTTTATTAGCATTATCTTTTTGTGTATGAATATGTATCCAATATTGAAATACTTATAAATATTTAGGTATGTAGTTGAGTCAATAGATTTCAACATTTAAAGTGAAACTGCTCATTTATATTCGGCTCTACACACATACATTTCCAAAAGAATGTCCAGCTCATAACGCCTAAAAATATTTTTTTAATACTTATTAAAAGAATGTATTTCGATAAAGATGCAACTTTAATGCACGGAATAACACTTAAAACTATTTAACGAGTGTTAGTTGGAGTAACAAAGGTGGTATCCGTTTAGCTTGTGGCTGGACACAGAGAAGTTTTAATAGAAACCAGGAGACAGGTATATTAACCGACGTAGATAGAAAAATATATTTAGTATAGTATTCAACATTAATACAATTAAAGGTAAACTCAAATATTAAAAATATAAATAATAATCACCACCAGGGAACCGACCACCCATTCCCCGATAAAAAGCTTTAAAAGACTTACGTCTCGAAGTACAACTCACTAAAATAATAACCCCTTTGGAAGAAATATACGACTTAGTTGTTAGTTAAACTAGCCATTCACATAAGGGAAACCCAAAGAGCAGCAGTTATTTGATATCCCTCTTATTGCATATACAAATATAAGGGTAGCCCTGTAAAATAGGGCTTAAAAAGCCAATAGAACGGCTTTTTATAAGGGTAACCCTGATAAATAGCGCTTAAAAAGCCAATCGAACGGCTTCTTTAAGTTAAAGGGATATTGGTATCACTCAAAATATAGCGCTACAAAAGCAAAATCGAGCAAGCCGTACACGAAACGGATTTGGTAAGGGTAACCATTATAAATAGCACTTTAAAAAGCCAATCGAACGGCTTTCAAACGATGCGGCTTTTCTAAATAAATCCTTATAAAACCCATTCGAAACCCCTTGAATGGGATAGCGGGCCGGTCCCTGATCACCACTATAAAAAGAACACCGCTCTAGCAGGCCCGCTCGCATCATGGTCCCTTCGATACTGGCTGCATTACTTCTCTAGCTAGCGTAGTCCCATCCCATGTATTTAGTTAAATGCGGTTTATTTAATATGTAGTTTACAATAACTTATGGTACGTCGACAAAACTAAAGGCAGTTACGTTGACCACAGAAAAAACAAATTATAACAACCGATACGGAACACATCTCCCATGTTCTGAAGTTAATAAAAAGTTAAGGGACGCTAACTTGATAGCGCAAAGCGCGGGAAAATTAATCTGTCCACTTACTGTCCTAAATTCTAGGATATTTAGCCGCCAGTTATAGAGTTAAACATGATAAAAAAAGAAAAAAAAGGACAGACTCGTGGAGGATTTGAACCTCCGCCCTCCGAGGTTCAACCCATTTGTTTAAATTCGGCGCTCTAACCTACTGAGCTAACGAGTCTACGGGAGCTCCGGCGAATCCGGGAATCACTATACGCGGCGTGACGTCATCGAGACGCCGCTTCGACTAACCTGGGGCAAACAAGGCGAGTAAATTTATACGCTATTACCTACGCAATACGATGCAACGCAATGCGTTTTCTTGGTTCAGTTATTACATCATTATATTCAGTTCTCGTCATTCGCTGACTAATATTTGAAATTTTCATTCGGGCCCCACTTTGGGCACCAATGATATGCTTGTGGTTTGTAACACAAGTTGCTTGGGTTAGCCAATACAAACACCGATCTCTCAACCAAAATCAATTGAATCAAGTAAATCTTAAATTAATATGTTAAATTTGTTATGATTAAACAACAATTTATAAATTATTTAAATCACGGTTTCTGTTAACTACCTATTAACATTTCCTAAAACAATAAAAATTAAATAAAATAAATTAAAGCCTGCAACAAAAAACAAACACCTTATTGTTCTAAATTCTAGGATTTTAGCGTCTACATTGCCACTAACAATCACTCTAGCAGCCTCCAGTTATTGCGTTAAGACTGTTAAAAAAAGAAAAAAAGGACCGACTCGTGGAGGATTTGAACCTCCGCCCTCCGAGGTTTAAGCATTTGCTTAAGACGGCGCTCTAACCTACTGAGCTAACGAGTCTACGGGAGCTCCGGCGAATCCGGGAACCACTACATGCGGCGTGACGTCATTGTGACGTCGCCTCGACTAACCTGGGGCAAAACCCGGCGAATCAATTTATACGCTATTACCTACGCAATAAATACTGGTTCTATTATAACATAATTATACTCAATTCTCGTCATTCGCTGACTAATATTTGAGATTTTCCTTCGGGCCCCACTTTGGGCGCCAATGAGATGCTTGTGGTTCGTTACCTAACTTGCGTGGGTTAGCAAATACAAACACCGATCTCTCAAGCAAAATCAATTGAATGGCACTTTTGACGTTTTCTCGCTCATGAAGTTCAAAATTTATCAATAATTTCACATATTGTATATTTTGACTCAATATTTCAAATTTGCGACAAAATCGTGTTCTTTTAGCCATAAAGTTTATTTCGAGAGTTTGATCTACAAACTCTGTTGGCATACAATAAAACGTATCCATATTCAAATGATTATAAAAATTTCCCATCGTCGCCCTGGACACTATAAAAGCCCATACATCTAAAATACACGGTTATTCCTACTACAGCTTCAAGAAGTAAACATTGAAAGTAAACTAACTGCTGTTAACTACCTATTAACATTTTCAATAATAAAATGAAAATAAAATAAATTAAAGCATGCAACAAAACAAAAACAAAATTAAAAACTCATTGTTAAATTGCATTCCATAGTAGTTACCACGTAGCAGTAAATTCAAAATTTCGTGTACCGTATCCCTTTCACTCGTCATTCTAGACTAAACTGCGAGACAGGGATGGAACTAACTTAAAGCAGGCCGGTGACACTCCGCGCTATCGCCTTCAAAATGTGCTGCCCCTTGCAAGGGGCGAATCAGTTGAGTGTCACGCGAGCGCTCGTCTCGACGCGCACCGCCGTGCGCTGCCAAAGTTTTTGTTTGAATACGCACTTATACGAATATGACTAATCGAAAAGGCAAAAAGTACTGCATCGCATACGAGTGCTTAAATAATAACTCCAATGTCGAATTATCTTTTTTTAACCTGCCTCAGGATGACGAAAGGTAAGGTTATTATTAATATTATTAATAACTTCGATCTAGATAGGTAGTTATGAGTAGATGGACTTAATTACTGACACAATCAGTACCTACAGTTTTGAATCCTCGACGCAAAAAGAGCGGTATAATATTATTTATTTTATTAACGACCCGTCCGCAGTTTCACCAGTCAAAAACCAGTTATCTACTTGCCTTAAACAGCGTTCAGTGTAAGTAGATCTCCCAGTACTAGTAACTGCCTGCTAAAGCAAGGTCAGCATGTGCTGGATATTAGGTAAACACAACACACAAACAAATGGCAGCTTTTCTAAGTAACGGAGTAGGTAACGATAGTACTTGAGTTTATAACAATCAAAAAGTTTTAAGGTCTATACTGATTTGTTTATTTTATTTATTTATTCAATTAGACACACCAATAGTTGTACAAACAAATACAAATACAAAAGGTATGTATTAAGAAAATACCTAGTTAAATAGTTAGTACCAATTACAGGTGTGCAACAATATTAGCACAGTCGGGATTCAATAAAACTAAAAATTTGGCATTTATCACATTACAGCAAAATTACAAAAAAATAATAATTAAATTAACATAATATATTTTGAAAGTACCTACCTACCTACCTACCCACTAGTAAACTACGTCTTATTACTTAGATGGAAAGGGAGATCGGAGCAAACAACAAACAAGTCGCGGACAACTTTCCTTCTGGCATGAACTATTTTTTCTCGTCATTTAACTAAGAACTACATAAAAAAACTACAAATTATCATAAATTTAATTTGTTTTCTTACAACAGCCACGGAAAGAAATAGTACAAGTACTTAAGTGCCAGCCCTGGGAAGTGGGCGGAGTCAGTAAAGCTCATGACGGGCGAAGTAATACCGACTCTCGCAGCGCAGATTTAAGGCGCATTTTGCCTCGTTAGGGGCGCCCCCACTATCGATCGCAAAAATGTAACCAAGGTCACCCGTGCGTGCACTTGTATTATTATCGTTCCCGCGTTCTGAATAGGTTTAAATTCGCATGTTTGCTGTCACAGAGAGTCGCTTCTGTACTTGTACTATTACTTATTCTGTGCTTAAAGCTTGATATTCAATTTTTAAAGTAGGGCCCCAGCCAGTCCACGTAACTTTACTAGTAATAGAGCCAGCCGAGCTTAAGGTAAAATAGGACAAACATTGTATGTAAATTCAGAAAACTTACTATTGGCATTCGAGAAACTTGATACTTTTGTGTGTATTTTATGTTTCAGCTTTCGTAAGGAAGAAAGGCAGCTGTGTTAAGGATATTTCGGAAGGTAATATCACGTTGAAATTTGTTTTTCTTACCAAAATATTTTCTAAGTTTATGCAGGGAGTAACGTAAGTGGAAAAATATCCGGATTATGCTCATGATACGTGGTAACAAAGAACTGAGTATAAGTTCTATTTTGTTACTTTGAAAGCTTGGTTACAAAGTATTGTTTGTGTTATTATTTTTCCTTATAAAATACCACCATACTCAGAGACATTTTAGAGACAGTTAATTCATTCCGTTTTCAAATTTGCGTGTAAAAAATCGTTACTAAGGATCGACTTTATCGTTATTAAGTGACTCAGGGTGGCCATCAGACGGGTTCTTTGTGGTGACCTAACACATAGAGGTAATTTTTTTTTTTATGATTAGGAAGCGTTTAAAGCACTTATTATTTATGCCAAAACCCACGAGAGGTTTACTGACATTTTGAAAATTAGTAATTAACTTTTTTAACACACTTTTATGAGCTTGACTTCACTACATAGTATAAAACAAAGTCGCTTCCCGCTGTCTGTCCCTATGTATGCTTAGATCTTTAAAAATTCGCAACAGATTTTGATGCGGTTTTTTGTAATAGCTAGAGTGATTCGAGAGGAAGGTTTTTATGTACAATAAATCTCTGTTTTATGTACGGGGGTTACAGAAAACTCACATAAACCGAAGCGAAGCGAGGGCGGGTCGCTAGTATTTAAATATTTCATTTTTAGTTAGAGGAGAAGATTTTAAATTAGTTAACCTACCTAATTTGAATTCTCGCATTGCCTTGTAATTTTGCATAGTCATAGACGTCATAGTCATAGTCATATTCATTTAATTGCTTTAGGTTGTTCATTGAGGTCTTAAAAATACAGTTGGTAGCTTTAACATAAACCCTGCAAGGGCACTGCAACAAGTGAAAATAATATATTTGCATAGTTATGTAATTCTGATAACGAAACAATAAAATGGTATCATCGATCTGGTATGATGAAGACGGATGGTAGCTATAGGAACTCCTCAATGGCTAAAGGTATGTCGATATTGGACTATTTCGATTGGCTGATCTTTTTACTACCTAGTGATTTAGTTACCATTGTCATAAGTACAATCGGAAACAAAAAGCGAGTTTTATAACCTAATCCAGTGTAGCTCCACCATCTGACTTTCTCGACCTAAGATGCGTATCCCCGCTGCAGGCATATAAATAATTCACTTCCTTTGTTGGCCTTCTCTCCGCAACACGGCGTATTATTGAACGATATTGGCTTTTCGTTATGACTTTTAAACAGTAATTGATTCATTTTATTGAAATTTTAAATATTGTCGCTTAAAAAGGTTAGTTCGCAACGGGACCTTTTTGATCTGTGTGATGTTTTTTGAAGTTTTGATTTAAGTAAATTTGACGCTTTGATTACTGTTGCAGAGTACAAAATTGTTATAGCCTTTAAAAAAACGAAAATTAAAATAATTTCACAGTATGAAACTTTTTTTTAAATGTAATATTTGTAACAGGTACCATCGCTTCAAGTGTCCGCAATAGTCACGTGGTATCGACCGCTGCTGCGGCCCGGCACCGGCACTGCGCGCGCAAACAGCCAGCAACAACAGCCAGATCTGCACTAATTAAAAAAAACTTTTAAAAGTTACAACGCGTTCCCAATTTGAATTTCCGATTGGTTTAGTTGTGTTTGAGGGAATGTGGATAGAGTTCAGAACTTTTTTTTTGCTAATGCTATGTATTTATATTAGCAGCCCCTTTGCTCCATTGCTGGGCAAAGGTCTCAAAGATGTGCGAATCCAACCCACAGATGTGAAATGTGCCCCCATCGCTAAAGGACTTCAATCGCTTTTGGTGGTGGTAGGATTTAGTGCAGCCACCATTTTGTTCTTTAACCTACCGCCAAGCAGCAGTTTCGCAGTGAAATGATTATCATAGAGCCATTCCATCTCAGTCCTCAGGGTGTTGAAAACGAATTTGCAGTTTTGGTCAGATCTCCCTTACAATTAGGTTTTGTGTGCTCTATTGCCTATTTGACATAAAAAAAAGTTTTAAGTTCAGCCATGACAAATAAAAAAAAAGTTACGTGATTAGAGACGACCACAAAACTTTGATCTTAAATAAATAAATATCCGGGGACAATGTCACACAAATTGACCTAGTCCCAAACTAAGATCTAGGCTTCTACTATGGTTACTAGACAACGATATAAATAATAAAGAAATATAAACTTAAAAACAGAAAACATGCACGACACAGGAAAAAAAAATGACGCTCATCACACAAATATCTGCTCTTACCGGGATTTGAACCCAGAACCGCTAGCTTCGTAGGCAGGGTCACTACCAACTAGGCCACCGCGTCGTAAAACAGTTTTAAAGAAGTATGCTTTGCCAGCTGGCTGGCGCGTTGATGTCCTTCTAACTTTTTACAACTGGAGCTTGTCCTGCTTGTTATCTCAGCCCAATGGAACCCTGACCCACCATAGAACTACGTCACAGTGAAGTTATGATTGAAGTCGTAAGAAGTGTCCAATAAACTGTATTACATTGTCACTGTGACACTGTTCTATGGCGGGTCAGCGTTCCATTGTATTGGGTTGATAGTACCTAGTCTTGATCCTACGCCCAATACAAATGTTGGAACTTTTGCACATTTTGAGGGATTCGTACCAGAAGGGTGCCAACGGGACCCTATTAGTAACCCTCCGCTATCCTCCCGTCCATTGTCTGTCAGGGGGCTGTATCTCATAAACCGTAGGTAGACAGTTGAAATTTTCACAAAGCATGTAATTCTATTACGGCTATAATGACAAAAATAAAAGTAAAACTGTAATTATAGTGTCGGCAGGCCTTCCACAAGGTAGACCGACGATCTGATAAAGGTCACGGGAAACCGCTGGATGACAGCAGCAGAGGACCGATCGTTGTGGAAAACCATATTAATACTTCTTGATTTAGATTACATTCTTGAGATAGCCAGTTCCGTAGACCTCCCATGTCTCGGATCCACTTTGCTATTGTACCTGTGTACTCTTTACCTTCTCTATACATAGGATAAAATATACTACTCGCACTTAATTTTTACCTTAAGAACCTCACAATATGATCAATGAATTTGTGCAATCACACCGATTGCCTTTTGATCGTATATGCCCATGATTGAAGTTAGCGCAATAAGGCCTATGCAATGCATAACCTGTAAACTTTGTGTTTGTTATAATAAATAAATAAATAATAATAATAATAATTTTAGAAAAAATCGACAGGGTTATATTCATATAATTCATAATTATTCATTACTATATCTTTCATATAATTTATATAATTTCTTGCACACAAGACATGTACTTAAGCATGAAGCTCTTAAACTAATAAATATATTCAACATGAATCCTGTAACGGCAAGGGTTGAATTTTGTTTGTGTCATCATGTGTGATTATGTAGTCTGTAGCAGTGTTTCCTCAATTTTTTTTAATCTGTGGTATTCAGACATCTTTCTCAATTATCTTGATGACTCTAGTTTTCATTTTTAATAGATAATTCATAGGTGATAATGATTGATGATTGACTAAATCAACTCACACGTGTAGGAGAAGAACCTGTTTCAATCTGACTGTACCAAAATACGATTGCAAAAACCTGTTGTAGGTCTGTAAGGGGCCTTATTAGGCTTAGATTCTGTTACCATGTACCTAATCTTATACTAGACGTATATAATAATAAAACGGTTAGATTAGTTTCTCGCGTGATTCTAGTTTCGTGAGTTCATTTTTGGATTAGGGTTGAGTGAGATGAAATAGAGCTTATAATCGGAAAATGTGTAGTATATTGAAGCAATTTATTTAGAGGGCATGTTAATACCTTTTGAAGTTTATTAAAACGATGAAATGTTAAATTTAGTTTTACTTTTTGACCAAAACGACCGATTTCCACCGCCTCTTCGGTAAAATTATAATTAGTCATAAATATGAGATAGATACACAGACTTACCTACACCACTTTTTTGATTCGTGATTTAAGTAAAATATATTCTGTCTTTTTTAAATTAATTTTGTAACGCTTAATTAAAATAAAAAGATGAAATAGTCATCACTGTAGGTTAGAGTTATGGACTTCGTAATAAAACAAAAGTGAATTTATAAGTTGATAAAATAGTTGTTAACAAATCTGAAAACTAAAAGTTTATACAACAAATTTAACCACAATGAAAAATTACCTTACCTCTTTGTTGCCGTCATAAACAATAATAACCAAAAAAATAAGCCAGCCCAAAACTCAGACCTCAAAACCTTAAACCCTCTAGCGGCTGAAACCCGGCTGGTGCCGCGGGCCTGCGGCAACTCCGTCAGACGCCGTATGGCCGAGCGCGGCAAACACCGCGTCGCGCCGGTCCCGGCGCCGACAAAGAAACAGTACGCGTACGTACCCTGCCCGCGCTCCGAGGAGGTAGGCACGGAGTTTGCATTGCAGCTGAGGAGCCAGGCCTTGCCGCCTTTGCCCGAGACACCTCAGAAACAAGGTCAGTTTCCCGCGCTGAGAAGCTGGCTGACGAGAAAAGTTTTCATGCAAATAGGTTGTGAAAAAAGTTTGGTTGTTCTTTTAGTGAAAAAAATGTGCTATTATTTAGAAGGCCTGTTGATAACACGTGTAAAACTTAAATCTAGTTTTATTATAGCTTATATTTTTAGTGTAGTAAATAGGTAAGTGTTATGATATTTTTTACCTGTGACTATATTTAGTTACCTGTCTCATTAAACTCTTAACCGGATGTTAAATGTCTGCACACGAAAATTAACTAGGTAACCCGTCCACCCGCATTTTTATAAATATTTTTCACGCAGCTATTTGCATTTTAGCATTTATTTTTACGACTCGCGGGTAAACAGAAATAAATGGTGATTAATTTTGGAGATTGTTATGACAGCGCGGGAAGTGTCCAAGATGGCGCTAGCGTCATCAGCTGTCATTGCGTTTCCCGCCAACGCAACGTGCGTAAGTGACCTATTCACTATAATACTACACACCTACAACTACAAATTAAACTCTCCTTGTGATTTGCTTTATAAAAAAGAGAACGAAGTTAATTTTCACACAATTTTAAAACAGGTTTTTTCAAGAATTGACCTTATAAAAGAAGTCATATTAAGTCCTTACAAATTTTCATGAAAATATTTTCTTCTTCTAATGTGACAGGTAAACCGATACATTTAGAAAATTAACATGAAATGACTGAAAAAGGCATAAGATTATTTTAATATAGCTTAACTTTTACATCAAAAAAACGAATCTAAAATAGACACCCTAACCAATTATAATTTATCTAGCAATCATTAATAGATTAACCCTTTGTGCTAATTATAGTGTACTTGCGCCCGCGCACCCGACTCCGATATAATTAGTAGGACACGCTGGCACGCACTCCGTTCGGTTTAACTTTATTTATGAATCTGAATGAAAGTGACAGTGAGATAACATCTGAAGTATATTTAAAATAACAGTCAAGGACAAAGATAATCGAGGTCACGAATTGAATTGAATTTCAATGAATTGAAAACACGTACTAGAATTGATTAAATAAAAAGATTCGGTCCATTATTGACGGATAACTCGGTGAACATACATAAAAAAAACATACACTGCAACATAGCACCTTCTCCTTTTTTATGTCGGTTAAAAACGTCGCTACAGTTGAAACTACAAATTGACAACTTTGATTAATTGACAATTTTAAAGTTGGACAACACTATTTTGGCGCCTGTATGAGGTACGGTATGATCTTACTCTTAAATAAAGTTAACTAGAGGACGCCCGGGACTTTGTATGCGAAGCAGTAGTTACCCGCTTCTCCTCCAAATGCCAATCTCTTAGGGGATAAATTTCCAAAAAACCCTTTTTAGTGCACACCTAGAATATCCAAGGAAAATTACCTCCATCAAGTCCTTAGGTCTTAATTAACTCATGTGGCAAACCCTCCCATACATTTAGTACGCTGTTCGTTGAGACTTGTGAGGGTTTTGTTTCAATACCGCGCTATTTCACCATTATGTATCTATGTAAACACTTTATTGTACTTACAAAAAACCGAAAATTAAATAGAATATTTACAGAATTGGAATGTACCTACAAAGGCGAACTTATCCCTATAAGGGATTCATGGATTGTTTTATTTAATACAGTTTATTCGTGTAAATTATGAATCATAAACAGTTTTATCTCTTACGGTAGGGAAATTACAGCTTCAAGGAACGTCGTACTATATGGGAGCGCTTTTTTGTTAAAAAGCTATAAATGTGATTTTACTCATTGGGTAACGTACTAATAATATCAGTTACGACCAGTGACGACGCGATAGCCTAGTTGGTAGTGACCCTGCCTACGAAGCTAGAGGTCCTGGGTTCAAATCCCGTTAAGGGCAGATAATTGTGTGATGAGCGCAAATATTTGTTCCTGAGTCATGGATGTTTTCTAAATATTTAATTATATATTTCTCTATATAAGTATTTATATCGTTGTCTAGTACCCATAGTACAAGCCTAGAGCTTAGTTTGGGACTAGGTCAATTGGTGTGATTTAGTCCCCTGATATATTAGTTTAAAGTTTTCTGATATTTGTTATACTTACGAAATAATCGCCTGGCTACACTTAACGATTACACCCTGTATATCGACTACAGTATCAAAAAATGCAGTCGGGCTAAAGACGGCTTTTTATTAAGTTATTCATTTCACCTCTTCGTGCAATAAAAAAGTTAAGTTCTGGGGCACCCTGTATAGTATATAGTAAGGGGAAAAGTTCAGCTTTGAGCTTTTTATATTATTATTGTATGCTAAGTTTTTTTTTACATAGTCCTTATAATAAGTTTCGAACCCTGTATAAGCATCAAGAAAACTCAAAAGCGGTTTTATAACACGAAACGAGCCCGAAGGGGAATCCGCATTGCGTCTGCCGGCTTTGTTACCGGCCTTTCGCGCCTAACTACTGTCACACAGATACAATGTACACAATCATTATCGTAATTCATAGCACTCGGTATTATTGACGGTATTTGTTAGTGTTAAGAATACGATAATAGTATCTACACTAACGTATCTATTTTTATCGTTGTCTAGTACCCATAGTACAACCCTTGAGCTTAGTTTGGGGTTACGATTAAACGATTATATATATCGTAAAGTACCAAAGTACTTATTTATTCGGACAGTAATGGGCATTAATAATTAGAATAAATAGCGATTTCACGGGCGACTATTAAGCATTTCAAACCGTCACTGTCATTTATTATTATTAATTACAATCGAAAGAGTGAGTAACTTGTAAATTTTTAAGTCATAAATAATATGCGAATATAATTAAAACGACAAGAATTACCTAATTAAAAATAACACCCTGTAGGCATTATTAGATACCTACCCGATTTTATATTTTGCATCCTTTTCATTGAAACACGGCACGCTTACCAGACTAGAAATATCAATTTTCCAACTAGATGGTGAAGTGAAAGTCCTACTTAAGCATGCAGGGTGTGCGCAAGGACTACCCTGTCTTGAAAGTTTAATGGCTCTGACCCTGCAGGTCTGGCCCTAAGGTACAGGCTTCTAAGAGCTGCGATAAAATGATTATATATGAATGATGTGATTTCGATTTATAATTACTGTCATTTGTGGTAATGTTGCCGCTGACCGTTGAATTTGTGTTCCATCGGAAAATATTATACATAATATATACAAACATCGTACTTTGATTTTCGCTCTTGAGGTTCTAAATCAATGTACCGATTTAACTATACATATACTTGTCCAATATGAATTACACTGGTACCAATACTGTAAGCAGATAATATTATTATATTAAACTTGATTTGCACTGCTGCACTGCGGCTATATCTAAGGACCATCTGGCTCTCACATAACATAACCGGAAGTAGGCTATTTCAGGATGTAATGAAACAAGGCCGTTTCCGCTTCCTGGCGCGAGATCATGTAAGGAAATATCTATTGTGTTCCTTTGTCTATGCTAATGCTATCGTAGGTAGTTCATTAAACATCGTGCCTTAGTTAGTTATATACCTTAGTTGTTTATGTTAAGATGTTATGGTCGGTAATTAAAATCTATACTAATATTATAAAGCTGAAGAGTTTGATTGTTTGTTTGTTTGAACGCGCTAATCTCAGGAACTACTAGTCGGATTTGAAAAATTTTTTCAGTGTTAGATAGCCCATTTATCGAGGAAGGCTAATATCATACTCACTTAAACCGAAGCGAAGCGAGGGCGGATCGCTGGAAATCCAATAAAATCTTAGTTATCACTATACAAATTATGTATATTGTTGTCAGTGGGTAATGGTAGGTGATTCTTATTCAAATTGTGTAAAAATGCTTTGCAAGGAACTCAAAGTCGAATTTCAATTAGATCAGGTGATACTATTACTGTTTTTCAGTTATTCATTAACACAATAAGTGTCTTTAAAACTTTATTCCTGAAATAATACTTAATTTCAGGAAAGTTGTACGCACTGGCGTAATACTGCATTGACGACAAGATTTATAAAGCTTCAAGGCATAACTAAAGCCTAGGTACTTATCAGCTATAGCCAATTGAAAGTGATTTTAAAACTAACGTTCATTTTGCTCAACAAACTCCCATAAATCACAACTTATTTAGTCGATAAATAACACCCTATATATCATATTTTACTCTTATAAAATTCAGGATGATGAAGTATTCTCGAGATTAACACATTTTTCAGCCTGCAGCGTTTCGAGCAGCTAAGTGGCTCATTTATTTATCTTCTACACCCTTTGACCTAAGTATTTTCTGCTCTATTTATAAGGTTATAAGGGTAATGTCATATTCTAGTAGCTCAGGGTAGTGATTCTCTCAACAACGACGGTCGGACGGACGAACGAGTGAATGTCCAAGCGGCGGGTTTAAGTAGTCCCGTCAGTGCGGACAAATCATATTTTAACGCGTGTATTTTGAATTTAGCAGCATGGTTTCTGCCGATGAATCGAACTGTATAAGGCAGCTTAATTGAAAATGCACTTGTGTTTTGTTCGCTCTGACGGGACTACTGTAAACTCGCCGCTGCAATTTCGCTCGTCCGTCCGACCGTTCGTTGTTTTTGAGAGAATAACACCCCAGAGTTTGGATTTTGTGTTTAATGGCCAAGAAATTATACGAAAATGCCTCTTTCTTCCATATTAAAAATAATAATGGTAGTAATTAAGTGTCAATTAACGACAGTTATATTATAACTCCGTAACACAGCAGCACCTTGTGGCTTGTAATTACGAAACACTTAAACTTAAACGTTTTTGTGTTTGTTTGTTTGTTTGCTTGAACGCGCTAAACTCAGGAACTACTAGTCCGATTTGAAAAAATATTTCAGTGTTATTTAGCCCATTTATTGAGGAAGGCTATATAGGCAATATAACATACTCACATAAAGCGAAGCAAAGCGAGGGCGGGTCGCTAGTCCGTGTATAAAATGATTAGTAAGATTAACAAGGAGTCCCTAGTTCGCTTTATCGTCCCTTAGCTTGAAAGCAATTAATTTTAGGACACCCTGTGAAGGTAAGTAGGGCTATTCGCAATTTTGAAATCAAATTAGGACCTCAACAGTATTGTATTTAAACACGAGATAGGTATAGCTATTATCTTATTTGTTTTACTATTTTGATCATGTAATTTCGATTGTTATAAACTTATCATCAAAACTCTTTTAGAAAAAAATATTACTACTACTACTATTACTATTGCGTTCCTTAGAACATTGGTCACATTTTAGTTAGTAGGTAAATAAAATGATAAGACATTGTGTTTGAAAAATCAATACATACATAAAAGATCCTAATCTCAAAAAAAGTAGTTTTCATTACTTAAAGATTGCAAAAGCCGCATTGGCGCAGTGAGTTCGGAGATTACTTTCAATGAACTTAAATTATGAATATTTTAAGTTAACGAGTACCTACGATAAGTTAGGCTGGTACAACGCAGAGCCTGTCACCAAACACGAGCTACATGATGTAACATTATCTTAACTAAAACAGATAGGTCCTGCCGGATACACATCATCCTGTACATAGATCATTTGGTGCAATTAGGCCAGCGAGCAATGGAGCGCAGCATACTCAGTGTTCGCAGAACTGACAAGATCAAAGACACCGAACTGCGCTCCAGAACTGGTATTGCGGATGTGGGTGCCAAGAACGCCAAGACCAAAAAGGAGATGGCGGGATGACTTAGACGCGCTTCAAAGCGAATGGAGGGAGCATGCACTCAATCGGGACGAATGGCGGAAAAGAGGGAAGGCCTTTGCCCACCTGTTACTCCAATATGCAGGATTTCTTTACCTCCTATATACCTAAGGCTTAAACAATATGCAAAAAAATAGGCTTGAAAAGGGCATGCTTCGATGGTTCGGTCATTTGGAAAGGATGGATGAAAGAAGGTTGACGAAAGAGATACGAGTATACAGATCGAAAGTGAGTGGACGGGTCGGAAGGGGCCGCCCTAGGCGTACTTTTTTGAGTCAAATCGGTGAAATACTGGAAAAAGGCCGAATCTTAAGTACCCGAAACCGACGTGCGTGCATGACTCGATGTATGAATGTGGAAAAAGCGAAAGAAATTTGTCAAGATCGTAGCAAGTGGAAAGAAGTGGTCTCTGCCTACCCCTCTGGGAAACAGGCGTGATTTAATGTATGTATGTATGTACAATATTTTTATAATATATTTTTCTTTGTTATTAAGTATAAATAGTTAATCATTTTTAAAAATTTACTCTATCGTATTTACAGTTAATACTCGTATTCCATTGGAAACATTGTATTGTAGTGTGGGTGGCGGCAGCATTTTAAAAAGTGGTATGGTCCCCTGAGCCCCTCTCTCCTGGATCCACCACTAACCACATTAGTCAATTAATTAGCGAGGCACTTACTCCTTGGTTAGAAAAACTCATTGGTACACAACGGCCACTGGAGATTGAACTTGGTACCCTACGGTTACGAGTCGACACCTCGTATCAATGGGCTACAGATTGGGCCTCTCGAGTTAGAGAAAAAGACTGTTCTGGGAAAAGAGACAACATATATGACTCCTATAGCTGTATCCCGTTCCAGTGAACGGGATAGAGAACGGGACAGCCGGTGAAATGACTAGCATAGAGGCATTCCATCTTACTCCTCAGGGTTGGCAACGTATTTGCAGTCTTAGGATTGCATTGCAGTCTTGTGAATGCGAGTGTCTATGAGTCACAGTTTCCACTTACCATCAGGTGGCCCGTGTGCTCGTTTGTCTTCTCTATGCCATAAAAAAACATACAGCAGCACCTTGTGCCTTGTAATTACGAAACACTAAAACATAAGCAAGGTTTTTGCTATCCGTCCTTATCGTTCTTATTTAAACTAATATTATAGGTATAAAGCTGAAGAGTTTGTTTGATGGATTGTTCTGGAACAAGTGGTCCGATTTGAAAAATTATTTCAGTGTTAGATAGCCCATTTATCGAGGAAGGATATATATCATACTCACATAAACCGAAGCGAAGCGAGGGCGGGTCGCTAGTCCGTTTATAAAATGATTAGTGAGAGTAACAGAGTTAGAGAAAAAGACTGTTCTGGGAAAAGAGACAACATAATATGTATAGGTCTATCCCGTTCACTGACTGGAACTTGGCAGGTTTTAACTGCACATAGTACGGCGTCTGGAACCATAAATGTTCTAGCTACGCCAGTAACCGTAAACTAAGTAGTCGAAGTGGCTAATGTAGCTTCACTAGATAAATTTAACAATGTAGTTTTAGTTGTACTTGGACTTGCCGGTAAGTCATTAAGGATGTTTAGTGCCTTGCTAAACGCTCTAAACATGAATCGGTGCCAGTTTCTAGCCTGACCAGGGGTCAAGTAAGACTGGAACAACGTAATACCCTCCTAATCCAATAAGCAGTATTTCAAACAAAACTTCCAGACCATTATAAACCTTAATTACTGATAAACTAGAGTTAAAACTGCTTTTGTTTTTTATTGATGGAAGGTGGTGCAAGGTCTGTCCGGATCGCTTACACCATCTTACGCTTTATCCTATAATCTACCAGAAGATAAAGTGGTTGATCTGTTAGCGCGTAAAAAATATAGTTGTACTTTGACGCAGCTCGAAAAAAGTCAAGACATGAAATAAAAATTATAATCAAAGAATGTAATTTAAGGTGGAAACCCATTACACCATGTTCTGCTATGACCGTGCTATGAACGTGTCAGACAAAAAACTATTCTTTGTGTTGAAAAGTATGAGACTATGCCCACTAGACCGTTCTGTCACCGACTAACATTTTAATACTAAGGAATAATACGTTCATAGCACGGTCAGAGCATGATATGGTGTAATTACGACTATGGGTTTCCACTTTTATACGTGTCAACTAGTGAACATTACATAATACTTACTAATACAAAACATTTATTTCAGTAGGCTAGAAGGTAGTATTTCTTTTAGGTACATATTATGTTCTATTGTGTTAGTTTTAAAAGGCTTTAAATAAAAACGTCGAACTATATCTATTGCTTTTCAGTGTGTTTGTCAACTAAATAACTTTAAAAGTTCGTAAACAAACTCACATAATACGAGTTACCAAAAAAAAAGACCAGTGTGGCTAACAATACCCTCGTCCCAAATTAGCCTGACACAATAAGGCATTCAGCCTGTATACTACGCAGATGATATTTCCACCTCGCGTTTTAAACCCGCCTGTATAACGGTGACATGTCGAGCTGATGAAAACGCTAACCGCTCAGGGTTGCCGCTATTGGATTTTAAAGTCAACGTGAATTGTGTAATTTATAAAGGTTAGATAGGGTTGTACTTTCAGGCGTTTTTCAGACTACTCAAGTTCTGTTAAACCGCGTAAGTAACAAAATTATGATAGAACAAAATAAACTTTACAGTCTTATACAGGGTGTCTTGAAATCAATCGAAGAAATTTTAACCGTAGATAGGGTGGATGATTTGGATCATCTCTACATTGGTAACTTTTTTTTAAGTTAATATTTGACTGAGTTACAGACTGATTTATCCTGACGATGCTCTCAGTGTGCTCCATCTTAACTAATTCATTCATAACCCATACACCGGATTGACGGGGGCAAATATGTACCAGTGCTAGTGATTCATTAAATATCGATTAAGTTTATCGACAATTTTTTTCGTGACATATGGATCTTCCATTACTTACAAAATAAAGTTGTAAATACCTTTATCTTCTATATCTAAATGATCAGCTTTCCATGAAGATAAACGATCTTTTTCTTTCGAATCATTTTTAACCGACTTAAAAAACTAAACGGTTCTCAATTCGTCGGAATACTAAAGAATATTGTCGTACTGAATTAATTTGTTATTCAATGTACTTAATTTCAACGGTTGTCAAAAGTGACTCGAGTCCAGAGTCAATGTCAGATACCGGTTGTTTGTATTATAAGAGGTTTGCACATAATTAAAAGTCATTCAAACTAGGCCATTACTTATTTTAATGAAGATCAAAAATTGCTTTATATCGTTGTCGATAAATTTTGTCGATATTCAATCACTAGCACTGCTACATTTTGGACCCCGTCAAACCGGTGTATGACATAACATGTGTCACAACGTAATGTAAATAAACAAGTTGTTCCATATCAACAAACTTTCTAATCACGGTCAAAAGCTTCACGGTGTTTAGAAAGCTGAAAATAGACTGAAACTGAACTATAATATGAATGAAAAGATGATCGCTGATAAGGGATTATGTGAAATAATTTAAAAATGAAACTTACGATTACGATGTTTACTCACACTCTTGCCACACTCGCACAGGTAAAATAGCACTTGTACTCGTAGGTACATTAAAGTTATTTTATTAGATCATGAATCATGGATTTATTTCATTGATTTCTACCACCATCAGAGATAACTATGAATACAACACACAATAATTAAAACGAATCAATAAGTTGTTATTGTCCTTTGACAGTTCAGCATAGTATTTTTTTAAATCTTGTACCATTGAATACTCTTTATGAAAAGAGGTTTAGGTTTAGGTTTTGTAAAAATAAAATCGTCTCTACGCGTTACGTTTTATAAGAATTACATTTAAAGCTGGCATCATACATGTTGTTGAAAGATATTCGTATCTTAGAAGAAAGAGAAAAACGTAGGACAGCTTCGTCAGAAGAGGTCGAGGTGGTGACTACAGTATTCTTAATTATGTACCACAACAACCATTATTTAATGGTGGTTATTTCTTTGGGAATAATAGCTTTATTATACTTAAGTTTTGGGTAAATATTGGATCATGTTACCAAAGAACAATGCCAGGTCCTGACTAAACCACTTCAAAAAAAGCCGGCGGGTATTAAGGATATTGATAATTATGATCTTTGTGTACGAGATTTAAATTCAGTATTTTATTACTTACACATTTAGGGAACTTATACGAAAAATTATGTATGGAAACGTAACGTCGTGTCGAGACGTAACAAACAAAAAAAGTCTTTAAATGTTGCTTACTAACAAAACTCATACTGAGGTTTTATTATATCACTAGCTTCTGCCGGGACTTAGTCCGCGTAGATTTCGATTATCGTTATTCCTTCGGGAACTTTTAAATTTTCTGTTGTAAAAAGTAGCATATGTGTTAATCCATTGTATAAGCTATCTCCATTCCAAATTAGATGCAAATCGCTCCAGCCGTTTTTACGTGAAAGAGAAACAAACATCCATCCATAGGTACTTACAAACTTTCAGGTTTATAATAATATTAGTAGAATAAAGTCGCAAAATTAATTTTGAAATGGAAAAGAATAAACTATGATTTGCTACTACAAGAAAATAAGTATAAAAATGTATGTTCTGGATCTTAGCACTTTAACTGCCGCCAATTCCCTAGGGTGAGTCTATTTTGTATGAAAATTAGAGCTCTTGGCAATTAAAGTGTTAAGTACCCGAAACTGATGTGAATGCATTATGACGATGTATGAATGTGGAAGAAGCGAAAGAGATTTGTTAGGATCGTAACAGGTGGAAATGAGTGGTCTCTGCTTACACCTCTGGGAAACAGGCGTGATTTAATGTTTGGATGTATGTATGTATTTTCTGGAACTGGTCTACACCCCACGGGCAGTTTTACACGTCAAATTCTATTACCGCTTCAATAGGAGACCACAGTGAAGAAGACATCAACGTCGTATTATTGATTACTTAACTAGCGACCCGCTCTCGCTTCGCTACGATTTATATGAGGTTTTTGTAGCACGCGTACATAAACCAGTATTTATTATTCATATAATCCTTCCTCTTCAATCACTCTATGTACTGCTGAAAATTGCATTAAAATCCGTTGCGTAGTTTAAAAGATCTAAGCGAACAGACAACGGGAGCGACTTTGTTTAAAACTATGTAAAGATAAGGAAGATAGATAAAGATACCAACAACCGTTAATCTGTTTAATGATACAGAACATACCTTCCAGTGGGACGCTCCAATTATTTAGGTATTTTTGTTCGTTTTGAGTAAAAATTGGATCATGCTGCCAATTTCACTCCAAGCTGCAACTTAATATGTAAAACGGTTTTAATGAACCTTTTTCGAACAATGACTCGGTTGTGGTGTCATGTCTTTGACAAGTATCACGTATTGACGTAAGAGGAAAAAATATTAAATTTTTCGATCGGTGGTAGGTATCAGGTAGGTTCTTATTTATAGTTTTAATAATTGATTCGTACTACTGGACGAGTACGAGTAGCACTATATTATGAATGAAAATAATTTGATCTTGAACAATTTATAGGTACTTAACATGCCTAACCGACATTACAATGATGGAGAGTACGGTCACATGATATCATGTTATGAAGCGGCTGGCCGGAATGCGGCGGCAGCCCGTCGACTGTATATTCGAAGGGGTTTCGTTGAGGAGAACCGAACACCAAGCGCCCCAACTTTCACGGCAGTCGCGGAGCGAGTTCGGGAGTCGGGGTTGTGCAGAGTACAAAGTGCCGACGCCGGTAGACCTAGTTCCCATACCCAAGGTAACGTTATTTTTATAATAGCTAAAATATTTTTTAATTTTGAATACCTATCTCGTTGTGAGAAAAGCAAAGACGGACACATGGACACAGTATAAACAAATCAGTAAAACATTTGAACATTGAACGGCTTGTACGTATGTAGTGCGCTTTAGGGTGAAGACACATCTATCAGCACCGATTCGCATTTTGTCTATATAAAATATCTTGTTTATATGCTATCATGATTGTGTTGGTAGTTAAACGGGATTACCATAACTGCCAATGAGAATTTAAAAAAAAACTCCATAGTAATTGTCGAAGAACGAATGAGAGAGAAGTACCAACAAACCTGCAGCTTATGTTAAGAGTTATCGCACTGTAGTTAAAACCCTTCCTTCTTCCTTATGTTCAAACAGGGATAACCTAGTCCATATCTACTAAGATTATAGTTTATTTTTTTATGGCATAGAGAAGACAAACGCCCCGTGTGGTTGCCGGGTTAGAATAGTGCCACTCCATATCTTCCCGTGGATGTCGTAAGAGACGGCTAAGGGAATAAAGGCGTATGGTACCGTTAGGCGATGGGCTTGCAACCTGTCACTAATACACTGGTAAACATCTTAGCCTAAGTGTGCAAAATGTGCCTACCGAATTATCAACAACTTTTTAGAGTTGTTGGTAATTCTGTAGCCCTGCCTACCCCACACTGGGAATAAAGGCGTGAGTTTATGTATGTATGTGTAGAAGACAAACGAGCACACAGGCCCCCTGATGGTAAGTGGAAACTGTGACCCATTAGACATTCGCATTCACAAGACTGCAATGCAATCCTAAGACTGCAAACGCGTTGCCATCCCTGAGGACTAAGATGGAATGCCTCTATGCTAGTCATTTCACCGGCTGTCTTATCCCCAAACCGGAACACAACAATGCGAACACTGCTGGTTGGCGGTAGGTTAATGGATAAGATGGCGGTAGCGATCCGGACGGACCCTGCACAAGGTCCTACCACCCGCAATTTCAATTAAGTATACGTTACGTAGGTAGTAGTTATACGTTATACGTTAGTAGGTATACGTAGTAGATATACGTTCCTTACACCATGCTGTTAAATTGAAAATGCACGCGCAAAAATATGTTTTGTTCGCACTGACAGGACTAGGTACTTAAACTCAGCGCTTGGACATTCACTCGTTTGTCCGTCCGACCCTCGTTGTTGAGAGAATCACTACCCAGGTATCCATCCATATTATCTCTACTATCTTCCGCCGTGTCTCCTTATAAATACCAACCCTAACATGGGATCCCTCTAAGCTAACAATCCGGACAAACACTGAATCCACCGTCACTAATTACGCTTTTTATAGTATGTATTTAAATACATAAGTACAATAAAAAAAAAAAACCAAACTAAGAGTGAAATCACCACTATTTTAGGAGAAAATAATCGATATCGTCATTCAATTTTGCTCCGAAAATTCTGTTGTTTGGACGTTGGGTTTTCATGATCCATAGGAAAAGCAATTAACAATATTGCGTTTTTTGCTCGCAAAGTTTTTCGGGTTAAGAAGTATCCATGTCGTCCCGTCGATGTCGTAAAAGCCGACTAAATAAGGGAATAAAGGTTGGTAGAACTGTTATGCGATGGACTTGCAACCTGTCACTAATGGTGCACTTGTAAATATGTTAGCCTTAGTGTGCAAAATGTGGTCATCCAACAAGGTTTTTAGAATTATTGGAAATTCTGTAGCTCTTCCTACCCCACTCTAGGCATGGAGGCGTGGGTTTATGTATGAATGTAAGTAACCTATGTTGTTTCCCCGGACTTAAGGAATCTCCATACGAAATTTCATCGAAATTGGTTCAGCGGTTTAACCTTGAAAGCGTAACAGACTAACAGACAGTTACTTTCGCATTTTTAATATACACCCCGGAAACGGAACCAATCGTGCCCGTCTGTCCGTGTGTCAGTACGTATTTTTAAATGTTGTCAGATATTTGCAATCGGCCAAAATAGCTAAAATTACCAAACGGAACCCTAGCAATTTCTTCTGTCTGTCTGTCTGTATGCCTGCCTTGCCTATCCAAATGTTTATCAGGTATTTGCCACCGGCATTGAGGGAACTCCTCAAATACTATAGGCATACATTATAGCGATTTTAGTATTGTATCAGATCACTTTAGTTAAAAGTGGAACTGATGATGAAGACCACAGATGGCGAACGGAACTCCCCAGTGGTAACTATTTAAGGGCGGTGATAAGATATCTCGATCATGATTGTTGAGTGACAATGACGAAGCACATAAATTTAAGTTATTTAATATGATGGCAGGTGGGCGTGCGACGGATGGATAAAAGCTCAATATCTCAAAAACGGCTAAACTGATTTTGATAAAACATGTCTAAGAACCACCGCTAAAAAGCCTGATTTTTAATTAAAAAAACCGCATCCAAATCGGTTCATCCTTTTAAGAGCTACGGTGCCACAGACAGACACACACGCACACACAGACTTACACGTCAAACTTATAACACCCCTCTTTTTTGCGTCGGGGGTTAAAAATGGTGGGTAATAAATGGGTCAGTCACACTGAAGTCGGCTTTAGGTTAAAAATATCGTGGTACGCCGACTTTAGGTTTTCAAAACATTTGTTTTGTGATCTCTACGGATTTAAGTTAAATTAAATGAATTTAATATTATTTTTTCATACAGATGAAAGTGACGCCGTGGTCCGGTTCTTCTTACGAAACCCCAACGAAAGTGTCCGAGCTGCAAGCCGCATTCTCGACTTAGACCGCAACTTTGTACATATTACCCTAAAATCCGCAAATTTATATCCATTCCACCTACAGAAGGTGCAACAAATGCTGCCGTGCGATTTGCCAGCGCGGGTTCGCTTTTGTGAGTGGCTTTTGCAGGACCGGGAGCGGAACATCCTGTGGACGGACGAGTCCACTTTTACTCGTGTGGGTTTTTACCGACGAGAGAGCCCTCATGTGGCCTATTTACTGAATAAATATTTTGAATTTTGAAATTTTACTAGTTTACCGCGAAGGAGGGGAGTGGGGAGCAGGATTCGATCAGCGTGTGCAACCTCTCCTTCTGCCTTCACATTATGCATTTTTACTCGAGCGTTTCAGATTACATGTTGCAAACCCATATAAGTAGCCATTTTATAGACTTGCTTGGTTGGAAGTATGTACTGAGTGGAGTCTCGTCATTTGAGTTCTGAGACGTAATAAAAAGGACTCCCAGAACTCGAGTCCTTTACAACACTAGTAGGAGTACGAGGGAGACCTAATCCTCGTAGTCCTACTAGGTAGTAAGACAAATTGTGAAATGATCGTTTTAGTTTGCTAAAAATGTAAATACGTAGGAAGGTTTCATGCCCGAAGGGCCAAACCACCCAGAAATATCTCTTAATTTCAAATAAATTAGTGTCGTCGGAGATCCTTTTCTTCATTACGTCTATCTATCGCTATTAGCTAGGGTGCCGGCACCAATGATGGACACTTTTAGCTGACAGGCACCAGTAATGGACACTTCACTCTTAATTCAAATCTCATACAGTCCTAAATTAATTGTTGCAAAACAAATGAATAACCCATATCTTTTGTAAAATAAGAACCAAGTGTCCATTATTGGCGCCTTGTCCATTACTGGTTCCATTACTCTACTATCGTTTCTCCTCCTCGCACTTGACATATTATACATATTTGTTGTAAGTTATGTGTTTCTTAGAATAATGAAAAGTTTGTAATGTATACTTATTCTATGGCCATTCCCGTGATTCGAGCCATTCGAGCTTCAAAT
The DNA here is from genome assembly GCA_963966035.1 of Acleris laterana. Classification (NCBI taxonomy): domain Eukaryota; kingdom Metazoa; phylum Arthropoda; class Insecta; order Lepidoptera; family Tortricidae; genus Acleris; species Acleris laterana. Next base: position 14,914,575 of record OZ014449.1, read on the forward strand.
GCGTGTTGATTTATTACGTGAGTACATCTTCATGGTTTAACAAGTATCAACCGTACCCGAGGAACAACGACTTGTGTGCGATTGGAGTCGCAGAGCTCGTGGGCAAACGCTAGTTGTTCATAAATCTCTATCAACATAGGAATAGTTCCATTCGTTGTCATGCTCCTACTATAAATAACCTTACAGACCCACCGTACCACTAAACCGTACCACTGGAGTTACTGTAACCAATTATTTCTATTAAAATCGAATTTAACAGAGTCGACTACTATTTCGTAGTAAGGGTAAGGGTTTGTAGTATGTGTAAAGGTATGGTGTGTCTGCACCCCCTCGTCCTGCCCAATGTCCTTTAATAAGAACATAAATTTAGTACATTCTGCCGTTAATTCAATTTATCCATACAAAGATGTCCATCATAGAGGACGTTAGGCAGGACAAGGATAGAGCGAACACGAACCTAAGGGCAACCACCGTTATTAGGATCGATTTTTTTCCGTAGTCATGGTAGCTTACAACTCTTACAAGGAAGGGTACCCAACTGTCCGACTCCGATTTGATTCATTTTCATATATGTTATAGAGTAGTCTAAAATAACGGACACGTATTTTTTTTAGCTGCCCAATCTCAACCTGAAAAGTGACTAAACCCGTTCAAAAAACCGTAACCGTAACTAGTAAAAACCGTTCATGGTTAAAAATTTTTATCGTTGCTTTTTTTTAAGAAAATATTAGTTAGGGCCGATATAAAAAAATACCTACTCCTTATTTTTTCATGTTCTCACACATATAATCAAACCAGTAATAAATTAGAAAAAAAAACACCTCTCTATAGAAGTTACAGGGTTTAGTCACTTTTCAGTACTTTGAAGGCCATTTTCTCCTAACAGGTTGACTTTGGGCAGCTAAAAAAAATACGTGTCCGTTATTTTTGACTACTCTCTAACATATTATCTCAAAATAAATCAAATCGGAGCCGGACAGTTGGGTACCCTTCCTTGTTAGTCAAAAGGGTAAAGTAAAAAGTAGTGGGACCACGGGTAATGGTCCAAAATGAGGTCGCCACTGCTCGGAGTGAAATTCACAACATGATCATCGATGTTTAAACTTATTAAGTATAAAATTAATTTATTGCAATCGACATAATTATAACACTTAATTACAAAACAAAAATTAAATTTTTACAACCTAATTCTAGTTTAGTTATTTGTTAATTTTTCACAAGTTTTTTAAAAGATATTTCTGTGTCTGATCTGTAGGTATTCAAAGTCCAAGAGAGGTCAATTGTCAGAGTCTACGTTTAATTTGACGTTGTGACCGTGACATTTGAAGGAGAAAAACAGCCTAGTTTTTGTTCCATTTCTTTTTAAGAAATACCTAATCTAAAACGCAGAGAAGAAAATCTGGTGCGAAGTTCATCATACCACTTTGATTTAAATCTATCCGGAGTCCTAATATCGCTGCGTTTATCGCGTGACAAAGTTTGGATAAGGCATCCGTCACCTTCTGACACGTAATACAAGTACGAGAGTGACGGATGCTTTATCCATATTTGACGCGCGATATGGACGGAGCCATATTAGGCCCTAAGCGAAGCAGAGTTTGTCAATAGGATTAATTTTTGAGGCCATAAACACATCAAATTCGAAAATCTTGTATTGAATTTTTGGCACTCTTACACGGCTATAGCTATAGCAAGGTATTTTTTGAAACTTTATTGCGAAAACGAGTAAGATAATGAAAGGTTAGCCTTATTGTGCAATATGTGGTTACGGAATTATCAACAACTTTTTTTAGAGTAGAAGGTAATTAGGCCTACCCCACTCTGAGAACGAAGGGGTGAGTTTATGTATGTGTACGTATGTGTAATGACAGATTATTGAGGTAAGATTTATTTGGAAGTGTGTTAGATCTTTTATTTTTATCTTACGTTTCGGCAGAAGGGAAAGTTTGTGTATGACGGAATGAATATGTTCAGTCTGTGAGCACTTAGAAGGTGCTTCGGGTTTGAACTCGTCTCTCATTCGCTACCATAAGCACTTGTTAAGAGCGAGTGAGAGAGAAGGACAAATCCGAAGGACCTAAGAGCTATCGCGCTATACGCTGCTGCGCTGCACGTAAGTTTATCCATTCCATGGCCTAGGAAAGGTTGGTATTTTTTGTTCTCTATGGTAAGTGTGACATCATAATAAATTATAATTAATTATGCGACGGCCTTTATATCCATGGACAAAATATTTTACATTCGGGCTGTTGGCTACTGCCACAAATACCACGCAGATCAATACGGAGGGCAATAATCGGATCGTTCAATCCATGTCTATCTGAACTCTATGTCTGAGTCTATGAATTTATGGCTGTCATTATAATATTATGTCATTGTTATGTTATTTTGAGATATTCAAATCGTAATTATTTTTGCTGTAAACCGGTTATACGGGCCACTTTAGAACAGAAAAGAATGGTAAATGGTTAGATCTCGACAATAATATAAGAAGGACGATAATATTATGACCAGTCTTGGCGAAGCGTGAACAAGAGATCTAGTGAATTCACATTTAAAACCAGCTAGTGTTCAAATTGCAAAAATGAAAATACAGTAAGTTGCACTAATGAAAATACAGTAAGTCGCACTAAAATTTATAATTATTTTAAAATGTTAGTCAGATTTCTGCTTAAGTACATGGAACGAACTGTTTGTTTACATACCATGTAAACAACGTATGGTGCCAGGTCATTGACCTTTAGAATTTTGACGTTAGTTACTACGAACGTTTGTAGTAGTATAGTATCAGCGTCAAAATGTCAAGGTCGAGATATCGGCTGCGATACATCAAGTAACAAAATTAATATAATTAATCCTTCTTTTTTTTTTACATTAACAGAAACAAAAATGAACCATACCCCCGTGATCAGAATCGTGCGAACTATTACCCCGCCAAATATCTCTTATTGAATCCAAGACACCCTGTATAAATCCTAACCTAACCTAAGTGTGCAAAATGTGGTTACAGAATTATCAACAAGTTTTTAGAGTGGTTGGTAATTCTGTAGCTCTGCCTACCCCACTCTGGGAATAAAGGCGTGAGTTTATGTATGTGTATGTATGTCTTATTAAAATGGTGTATTTTCCTCCTTATTAAAATGTTATTTCCGCGGTTTTGCAGTTTTACCGACGAATTGTGTGCTTCCATTTTGAAAATAAATAAATTTATGATATATTTTCTTTCTTATCTAGATATAGAGACAAGGTTGTGGTCTACTTTTAAGTATTTTGTAATACCTACTTGTTTTTTGTTTATAATTTCTATTTATAATTAATTAAACAATATTAAAGTTTATGAAAACTTGACAAGGCTCCGATTTTTACTGAAGGGCTTAAGGCCACGCAGTCGTAGTAGCTGAAAGCAGAGCAGATATATTTTTTTTGGGTGATAGTATCAGATTTTGACCATTTTAATTATGACAAGGTTTATCCTAAAATAATTCATTACAACACAACTAACTACTAAATGTGTGCTTCTTCTAGACTAATATAAATTAATGATACAAGGATACATTCAAATGCTCTCGAAGCATTACTTAACTTAATTAACACTGGAACTAGACAGTTTGGTGTAGTACACTGAAAAAAAAAAACAGTATGCAAAAACGAATAAAGCTGAACTTTCACTGCTTTGCACCAAACTACTTAAGCGTAACGTTCGAAATTTTAATTGATACTGTTCCAAAAACAGTTCAAGCTTGCGGTAATATTTTACGGTTGTGACAGTAAATTGAAATGTACGAGTATATAGCATTATCAATAGTATAAATAAATGAATCGGATAAGTTTTTCAAGCACCTGATATTACTTTTCGTGATCAGTTATTCTTAGGGCCACAAGCACATACAATTTTAACACCGGGTTACGACACTAACTCGAGTTAGTAAACGTCAGATTTATACGAAAACTTTATTTTAACTCGTGTTACAGCTTTTAACCCGGTGTAATTTCTGTGCAAGTGGCCCTGAGTGTTTTTTGTTCTACTGTGTGAGAAGTTTTTTTTTTTCAGTGTTAAATTAGTTGACAACCCTTGAAACAAGCCCCGGTAATGTAGCTAAAACGGCGCTGCGTCGCTTACCTGCATTGTTCCCTGGAGTACTCATCGACGAAAAAACGTACAGCTGTTGTTTTTCCTCACGAACAACTTTATACAGCCTGTATATATAAGCAAGTTTACACAGCCTAACACTTTGTTAACATTGGACAGCTGTGAGCTGTCTCTATTTTAGTCAGCAAAGCTATTTTGCTTTTCACATGTTGTTTTATTATTTTTAACTTGGCCACCATTACCTACTGTCAAATAAATAAGCATGTAAAAAGCAATATTGTTTTATCGAGTAGCCCAGGGGCTCTAGCCAAGATCCAAACGCTACGAAAGTTTTTCTTTTCTATCGCTTAAAATCTATGGGATTGTGACAGTTGACCATGCGATTTATTGTTACGCCGGAGAATTTCATACATTATGAAAAGTTAATGGGTTCGTAGAAAAGCTTCGCTTCGGTTTATGTTAGTATGATATATAGCCTATAGCCTTCCTCGATAAATGGGCTATCTTAGACTGAAAGATTTTTTCAAATCGGACCAGTAGTTCCTGAGAGTAGCGCGTTCAAGCAAACAATAAACAAACAAACTATTCGGCTTTATAATATTAAGTACCGTAAAACTACTCAACTATGGTCCTAGCCTGCAACAATAGTCCAATATTCCTCATTACATTATTCTAAAATATGATACCTTACTGCTATTATCGCTGGGTATATGTACTGTTTGGCCTAAAATTTACTTCTCTAAACTCTAAACTCTAGCTATAGCTAAATCTATCATATTTTTAGAATAATATGAAAAGTAAAATTGGACTATTGTTGTAGGCCAGGACCATAGTTGCGTAGTTTTACGGTATAAATAAAGATTAACTAACTAAAACCGTTGCGTAAACGATTATTCCACAATAACAACCCGACCCTTTCGACCCTTAGGCCTAAAAAGTAAAAGAAAAAGCCGACTAGGTCTGAACCTAGACTTGGACTGATTTATTCCACGTTCAGCGGAATATACGGCTCGCTCGACACGCAAATACTGGACATTTTCACTAACGCTACTTTACTTTAAATAAATGGGTTAGGTTAGGATTAAGAGTTAAGCTTTGTTTCGACTTTAAACCCAGTTTTGTTTTAATTGTGGACTAATTTACTGACCGTGTTATACGTAAAGAGGTTTGGGTAAAAGTGTTGTCATTTGTAAAAGTCATACACTTTTAAGGTGAGCGCCCATTCGTAAAAGTGGTAAATTATGATTGATCCTTTAATAAGACATTGTGTATTAAGGGTGGTAAAGAAAGAATTACAAACGAGAGTCTGTTAGAAGTGACAGTCGAGTGTCATTAATCTTTGGTAGTTTTTTAAGGTTACTTGTTATAAGAAATACTGTTTTTTTTTAAGTAGGCGTTAATCGAGGCGTATTAGGGTCCCGTTGGCACCTTGGGGGTACTGAACCCTAAAATAAATATTTTTGGATACTTACTTTAAAAAAAGGTATATATTTGTACTAAAGTACTTGGTTTACTAATATTTACAAATAATAATAATAAATGATAGAAAATAATTTCCAAAAGTAGAGAAATTGCAAATAATCGTCTTGGGGATAGCATTTAATAATTCATCCCGAAAGTAGCTGAGAGTAAGAAGGTGTACTTACTGCTTCTGAAAGCTTTTAAGGAAATGGATGCCAAATAGAAATTTTATCACAAAGGTGAGAAAAAAATAGTTTATTTATGCATAGTTTCTCATATCGTGTATGTACAGTCAGCTGCAGAGAAAAGTGACCCCCCCTGCATACAAGTTTCCTAGCAAAGGTGGTTACATTTCTCTGCAGCTGACTGTACCTAAGTAATATACCTAACAATATTCGTATCAGATTCACATATCAAAATTACCAACCCTGACGTATCGGAACGAATGTAACAAAGAATATTTCCAATTTAGGAAACATTGAAATGTGAAAGTATATTTTATTCAGTTTTTAGTATTTGTTGTTTTAGCGGCAACAGAAATATATAATCTGTGAAAATTTCATCTGTCCAGCTATCACGGTTCATGAGATACAGCCAGCCCCCTATTTCACCATCCCTACAATGACAGGTGACAGGTGACATTTCAGTGTACATGGTGCAGCTAAAATGAATCCCACTGATGTGAAAGCTTGTTAACTTTGCAATGTATACCGAATTGTCAACTGTCACCTGTCATTGTCGGGATGGTGAAATAGGGGGCTGGTGACAGACAGACAGACAGACTGTAGAGTCTTAGCAATAGGGTCCCGTTTTTACCCTAAGAAAATTTTAATGTACCTACCTACGTATCGTATCGTAACTTACATATTAAACGGCAAAGTGCTAGCTCCGTAAGTACGGTGTCAGCTAAATCCGGTATTAGATCTAATCTGACACTTTCCTGACACCGATCGTAATCAATTACCAACAGACTGTCAATCACTCTGTAGGCTAACACGTTCCGTACCGGAGACACGCTGGCGTGTCAAAGTTACGTACATTTATAGGTTAGGCGGCAGTGATTGTAATTTGTAACCTACACGGGGCAAACGATAGATTGATGTATGTATCAGAAAAATAAGTAGGTATACTTATGAAAATGAAAATGTCCAAATGATTTATTAACAAAATCGTTGAAACGATGTGTGGTTACGGCCCCTATTACGATTAATATTATGAGTGAGTTCATTAACCTGCCGGCCTATTACGGCCGTGTTTATCGATGTGGATTAAAATTACTGCCACTTTCTGACGAGTGCGAGGGTGACCGATGCTTTATCCACAGCGATAAACGCGACCATAATACGGGCCCTAACCCCTACCATGAGTTGGATACAGTTACCGCCGGATCCCTTTGACTGCCATACATATTTTTTTTTATGGCTTTGAGTAGACAAACGAGCACACAGGCCACCTGATGGTAAGTGGAAACTGTGACCCATAGACATTCGCAATCACAAGACTGCAATGCAATCCTAAGACTGCAAATGCGTTGCCAACCCTGAGGCTAAGATGGAATGCCTCTATGCTAGTCATTTCACCGGCTGTCTTATCCCCAAACCGGAACACAACAATGCGAACACTGCTGTTTGGCGGTAGGTTAATGGATAAGATGGTGGTAGCGATCCGGACGGACCCTGCACAAGGTCCTACCACCCGCAATATATCGTTGGTCATAATCATAATGTATTGTTAGTCATACTTTTTTTTGTACTAATTTCTTTCAGGCAGAAGTTACAGTTTTTAATAAACGTTTATCGTGTAGATTAGTTAGGTTAGGTTAGGTTAGTTTTATAAAAATACTGAAAAAATAACCATGTCCTGAGAAAAATGCATTATGACTAGCGAAAATTATGACTTAACACACACTATGACTAAAAAAATTATGGCAGTCAATAGAGACCCAGTTACCGCACTCGCTACACTCGGTTTCATCTAAGATGAGTCCTGTGACAGCCGTATTTCGTAATTTCAATCACTTACTATGCTACGAGATACTTAAACATACAGTGGAACGTATAACCTCCTCCTTTTTTGAAGTCGGTTAAAAATAGGGGATTAATTAATTATTAATGTAGTATTTGTGTAAATTTAAAGATACTAAGTAATACGTGTTTATATGAGCTGTCACCGGACTCATCTCAGATGAAAAAGAGTGTAGCGAGTCGAATGCTCTATCCCTCGAATTCTATAAGAATACTGCGAGGTCTGCGAAGGACAAAGTATTATTGTAACTCATAAATTCATAGGAAAATAAACCAAATATTTATTGAAACACAGTTCAAATTAAATTGCCTTGATTATGTATATCCTGTTGCACCCTGGGCCTTACGAGGTCAATGTGGCTACCAATAGAGTATAGAATGCTTCTTCTTGCGAACCTTTTTGCACTCTAAACTTGGAAACCTAATTAGATTCCAATATACGTCAAAAAAACTACCAAAGATGGCGGAATGTCACAGTTACACGTGTCATCATCATTGTGACGTTTCAGGAAAAACCAACCTTTGGTACAATAATTATGTTAAAACTAGCTTCTGTCAGCGACTTCGTCCGCGTAGATTTCGATCATCGTTATTCCCGTTCCCGTGGGAATTTCGGGAATTCCTTTCTTAGTGCATTCCCATTTTCATTTCCATTTTACTTGCGATAAAGCAAAACCCACGAGCAAAACACAAACTTGAAACAATAACGAAATGAAACAACAAAAACTTAACGGAAAACAAAAACTTAACAATGGAAATCACCACGGGGCGAATAGGTACAGAAAACATTCGAGCTATCCAAACGTCAGAATATGTCGAATGAAGTGACAATAGATGTTATGGACGCCACAGAACCACCATGTCCACCACACATGATCAACTGATAATTTTTTGAAGACTTGAAGATTTTTTGAAGATTGCGGTCAAGTTTTGAAGACGTACGTAAAAATGTGATTGTTTTTTTTTTCCTAAAAATGTAATCGCACATAATGAGAATAATAATTGGTACCAAATGTTATTAAACCCTGAGTTATTGCCATTTTTATTTAAACTTTTCTCCTATAAAACAATTTAATTAAATATCTTTTTTTGCGACGAGTATTAAGATAACATTGTTTATTTAAGAAGCAAATTAAATGTTGCCTTTAATATTATAAATAAAATAAACAGCTACCTTTAACATTTACAGAAGTGAACATTTACCGATCCACCTAATATGTCATTTTAATGGCAACACTTTTTTGACGTATGTTGGAATCTAATTAGGTTTTTTAGTTTATACGGATACTGTCGAGGTCTGCGAGGGACAGAGCATTCGACTCGCTACGCTAGCGAGTATGTTTATCGTAACTCATGGTAAGGGTACTGATGTCATAAACGCGTATATTGCGCACTAAAGTGAGTACTGTAGGGTAAATTGGACCACAAAGTTAATTACCAGCGTAAACTGCAGCTTAACAATGAAGTGGTGCTCTCTTCTGGTTTTATTGACTGTTCAAGTGAACGTTAACAAAATGTTTGATTCCTGAACTTGAATTTGAATAACTATATAATTTTACGGTTTCAGTTATAAAATAGTTTTGTTAGTTTAATCATGCGCATTTTTTTATTATAATGTGTATTAATTAATTAATAATGAACCTCCAGGTCTTTTCGTACTTATAACTTCTATATTGCATTCGAATATGACTGTATGTACATACATATATACATAAACTCACGCCTTTATTCCCGTGACTGACTGTATGTGTTCTAAATAAATAAATAAAAACAACATGTATTATGATCATTATATATATTAAATATTATATATTACTAGCTGTCCGCGCCCGGTGTCGCCCGAGTGTGATTTTTTTTATTACAATCCTTATGAGATATATACGTCCTCAGACCTATTGGATATACACACAAAATTTCATTTGAATCGGTCCAGCCGTTTCGGAGGAGTTCCCATATAGTTAAACAGTTAAGTGTTTGCCTGTTCGGTCTCGGTTGGGTTTGATCTCTATTCCAAATTGTTTCAACCCATCTTGTTTTTAAAACATTTGCTATAGTGTATATTGTGTGTGTATAGTGTGGTTGCCGGGTTAGAATAGTGCCACTCCATATCTTCCCGTGGATGTCGTAAGAGACGGCTAAGGGAATAAAGGCGTATGGTACTGTTAGGCGATGGGCTTGCAACCTGTCACTAATACACTGGTAAACATCTTAGCCTAAGTGTGCAAAATGTGCCTACTGAATTATCAACAACTTTTTAGAGTTGTTGGTAATTCTGTAGCCCTGCCTACCCCACACTGGGAATAAAGGCGTGAGTTTATGTATGTGTATGCTATAGTGACGACAGGGCTACCATACGACACTACAGAAATAGATTAGGTATTACTCGAAACGGAGATAGATAGATTTTGTTAGGTCCTAAAAGAATTAAATAGCTGTAAATGACTTCCAACTACAAATGTAATTTCCAATTCCAAGAGCGAACATTTCAATAGTTCTAAGAACGTTGCGCTATTTCAAGGATGATGGTAATATTTCTCCCAGTTCAGCCAACAATAGAAGCAAAAGTACTTGTTTCAATCAACGATAGAGATCTGGCAAAACAGAGCGCGAAAATAACGGACTTCGGACTGCAAAGCGATATCGGGAGGTTGGCCTCGTTGGTTTCGTTTACCAGTTTCAACTTAGTATTTTAGTATTCTTTATATACTTATGGCAGAATTTATGAACCGAGATTTTTCTTGATATTTCTCTAATAGATAACATACATAAACTTACGCCTTCATTTACAGAGTTGGGTAGGCAGAGCTACAGAATTACTAACAACTCTTAAAATGTGTTGATAATTCTATAACCACATTTAGGCTAAGGCTAAGATGTTTACCAGTGTATTAGTGACAGGTTGTAAGCCCATCGCCTAACAGTACTACAAGCTTTTATTCCTTTAGTCGCCTCTTACGACATCCATGGCAAGACATAGAGTGGCACTATTCTAACCCGGCAACCACACGTCGTTCTCTAATACAAGCTACCTTATTGAGAATGTGCAATCTAAAATGTGGTTCGTAGGCTCTGAAAGGATCACTTAAACTAGCCGGTTAATAATTTACTTAAAAAAAGAGAGTAACATAATAATAATCCTGATTAAGCTGCCCGACTCTAGATGCGTCAGAAATAGTTTCCAATGACATTTTTTTTTTACATTTGTTGTTTTTCTTCACTGTACCAAACTAAATACAATGCCAAATTGGATGCTTGTATGTTTTACCGTTATTACGACACAACACGATGGGCTTGCAACCTGTCACTAATACACTGGTAAACATCTTAGCCTAAGTGTGCAAAATGTGGTTACAGAATTATCAAAAAGTTTTTAGAGTTTTTGGTAATTCTGTAGCTCTGCCTGCCCCACTCTGGGAATAAAGGCGTGAGTTTATGTATGTATGTACGACACAACAAAAAAAAAATACGTTGAGAAAGAAGCATTTCTTGTACTTCACTTCATTTTTTTAAATATTTTAGTTAATCCGCTGTAATAACACATTATGAAAAACAATCAACTGTAAGGAAAAATCGTCTATTTTCATACACATAATGTAGATGTAGGCACCGACAGATCCATGTTAAAAATCGCAATTTAATTGATTGATATGCAACAATGACAGCACGAGCAATACAAATCAATCCCTTGTCGTATCAGAAAGCAAACGCAAATGAGGGGTTTCCATTTCCGCCGGTAGTTGGTACGTCAAAGGGAAATTTAGGGGACCGGTGTACGGGAGATGTAATCACCAGTAGGCCTGGTTCACACGATGCGAGCTACTGGCGGTACAGCGAAGAGTTGCTGAAAATGTACTCGTAGAGTTCAGTGTTTTAAATTTTGGGACATCCCGCCCAATTGCTTCATGTTTAGAGTACCCGTCTACGCTGTCCGTCAGTCAGTCTTAACTTTAAAGAGCCTTAAAAGTTAACTGGTTTTTGTTCTTCAGAATATGTGTAAATTTTACGACGGATATAATATCAACTTTGTTTTAGAAAATAAATATTAAAGGTGTCCCCACTCCAGATATAAGAAACGTATTTTTCATTGTATTTTTAATTTTGTTGCATCGTAATGACGCTATTGGACCAGGAGAAAATCAAAAAAAAAAGGTCAAGTGTGAGTTGGGCTCACGCTGATTCAATACTAAATCGACTTTGAATCGAAATATAATACTACCTACGGAAACCCCAGTGCGCGAGTCTGAGTCGCACTTGACCTGTTTTATACATTGACGGTGAGAAGTCAATTTGACTGGTGGCACGCGTCGTCCTTTATTTAAATTAAACACTACACTTTCGAATTAAAGTAGATAAATTCAGTCGGATACGTGAGTGCAAGTAGTGCAAGTAGGTTTACGACCCACCCGGATATGTCCGAACGTGTCCGGCTTTCGGCATTTCAGAATTTTCATCGGAATTTTAAATTGTCTGGATTTTCAACTTGCACCTGGGAGGTCCGAGCTCGTTATCTCTGTAAAGACGAGCACGGCACGAGCAATTTTAGTTCTCATTCGTAACATTATTTACGCCGTTTAAAAAAAAGCTTTGCAAGGATATTTTAAACATTGATATGATTACCTTGAAACCGCTCTTGATACTACGACAATACGTGGAAGGAAGCCAAGTGGCGAGTAAAAGTAAGATAGGTTTTACTGACTTGTATGCTAGCTACTGGCTGGTTATATTAGTCGCAGTGCGGATAGCTGTGTCGCAGTAACTGACCACGTGTCATTTAGTCTTAAATTGGAATAAGCCTGCCGGAGACGCTCAATCCTACGAGATTGAAGTAATCATTTGCTACAGAAGCGATTGTCAATTGAGACATAGACAAACAAACGGGGTAGTGATTCTGTAAACAACGCCGGTCGTGCGGAGTGTCGAGTGATACCAAGCGGCGAGATTAAGTAGTCCCGTCAGTGCGAACAAAACACATTGTAGCGCGTGCATTTTCAACTAAGCAGCCTTATACGTTCGACCTATCGTGCTGCTAAATGGAAAATGCATTTTTAATTTAGCAGCATGGTTTCTGCCGATAGATCGAACGTATAAGGCTACTATATTGAAAATGCACGCGCTAAAATGTGTTTTGTTCGCTCTGACGAGACTACTTAAACACGCCACTGCGATTTCGCTCGATCGTCCGACCGTCCGTTGTTTTTGAGAGAATAACACCCCTGAATATTGACAATATTGACTGCAGTAGAACAATGCTAAACTTATTTGTTATAAAAGAATAGTAAATAACGGTATTGTTTTAATGCTACTGACATTATCAATATTTAGAAACTTCATTGTTGTGCAATGTTTCAAGATTTACTTATCTTGACGACAGTTTCACCTAGTTGGTAACCCTGCCAACGAAGATAGTGGTCCAGCGTTCAAATCCCGGTAAGAGCAGATATTTGTGGGATGAGCTTGGATTGGATTTAAGTATGATTTTCTTTATATAAATAAGTTTATTCTTAAAAAAGACGCCAATTTCGTTGTCTCTTTGCATGGAGTTATCCAAGTTTTAAGTAAAGCGACTCAATCTCTAAACTCTATAGTTCAGTCAACAGCATAAATAAGTGATCATTTCTGTACCTTGTCGCTTTCAATTGTTTCTCATTTTTGTATAACATTTCAAACACGACGTTAAAGTGACAAGGTACGTAAATGATCACTTATTTATGCTGTTGACTGTACCTAGTATTGAAGTACGATTCGTGAAGCGCGTTTATAAAAATAGGTTTTAAGCCTGCTCAACCTTTTTACTGTCCAATGTACACAGAATGTACAAATGTTTTATATATGTAGGTCTCGTCGCCGCCCCGCGGGACCGTGCCGCGAAACCTCGTCAAAAACGTCGCAATATTTTTATCATTTTTGTTCCGCTTATTTTTTGTGGCGTTTCCTTTTCATGTAAACGAACGTTTTTATACACTTTTGATTAGATAACCTAGGCCATTGGCGTGGTAAGATAATTAGAATCACGTGCAAATTTCTACTGCTTAACTAAACATATGCCAGAAGCATATGTTTAGAATCATTCATCATTTTGAGCATAATTATTATTCTGTATAGCTACTTTTTATGCTGTCTGTACCATTAGGTTGCCCGTGTACCTATCCGTAAACCGTGCATCTTGGAGGTCTTTAAGAATTATGTCCATCAGGGGACATCTTTCGGATAAATGATGGCGATCGGTTTAAAAAAGTAGTAGGTATTTACTATTTTTTTCACCTCTGCCAAGCTTTATAATGATAGATCCACACAATAACCGACACGTCGAGCAAAAATTGCTATTGATTTAGCGCCGAGTCCATGATGTATTGCATCTATGTTTTTATTTACGTTGCGGCTGCGAAGTGGACGGAGAAATTAGTTTTTGTCCCATTGCGGAGCTGATTTGTTATATAGATATTATTTTAATCAGTGGTATATTCTCTGTTCTGTTAGCCTGGTAAATAGGTTCGTACATTGAATGAGAAAATTCTTCTCTATTAAATAGAAACAAATATCTACATAGGTACTCCAGAATTAATTTAATCTTAGTTAATTACAACCATGTCTTGAAAGAGCCAACAGCCAGTTCCTTATGTTTTATTTGTGACAAACAAACTAACAAAAAATGCACTTAATCATCTTGGAAAGCATTTCTAGCGGTGCCACAGTGACATTATGAAACAATTTGTTTGATACCTACGACTTGAATCATAACGTCACTGTGACACAGTTCTATGGTGGGTCAAGGTTTCATTTGGCTGATAGTACTTCCTATTGTCCAATTGATTTGACATTTGGCATACAACCATATGGTACCATCAAACTGGTAAAACCTCATCAACCTGGTCATAAAGACCTGGTGGCCATAGGAACTCCTCAATGGCCTATAGTAGATAAGTCAAGTTCGGACTCATTTGACTCGTCTTGAGTTTATTATGAGTGTTAGAAGTACAGTCAGCAGAATGGAGAATAAAAAAACGACTTATTTTAAGAGAATAATACACCTCGTGCGAATGTGAGAAAGACCACCAGTGAAATGACAGTGTCAGTCACAAATGTCCATGGGTCTCAGTATGACTATAACAAGTTGTGTTTCCACGTCGTTTGTCGCTCAGTGCGTCTCTATCATTAGTCATTAGAGACTAGATATTTAGAAAAAGAGATCCGTGCGACCAACAAGTCGCCTGTTAAGTATATTTGCCTTCTCCATTTTCAAGAAACAAGGAGATAACAATTTGACATTAAAGAGGCGTTTTTTAATTAAAGATACGTTACTTATTTGAATAATGGTTATTATTATTGATGTTAACAAGGGAGCGATTATAAATTTAGCCTTAAATTTAGTTTAATGGGCAGATACAACTGTCTGTTCACCACCTGCTTATAACGTTATAACCGTTCCTTTTTAGGCAACGCAAAACGTTTTCGTCTTAGGCGCGTATGTGAGATAGACAAAAAACTGTATTTAAGTACATAATTACGCAATGAGATTAGTTAAACACGTTACCATGAATCTAATAAAGTAAATAGAAACAAGAGTAAAAAATAATACAAGTATAACTTCAACTAAAATTTAAGTTCGTGATTCAAGTCACGGCATAGTTATGAGTGAGGTAGGCAGAGCTAAAGAATTACCATCAACTCTAAAAACTTTTTGTTCATTGTGTTACCACATTTTGCACAATCAGGCTAATATGTACCATGCGTATTTTAGTAACAGGTTGCAAGCTCGTCGCCTAGCAACATTACTATTTAATTAATTTACAATATGAACTATGCTATACACATTTTAATTTACTGTCAACACAGTAAAAGCCCGCTGGCTAGGTTGAACTGTATTTGTAACAGTAAGGCTAAGCGCGCACTGCGGATTTCTCCCGCTCGTTTTTTTCCCACAAAATCTGGGAAGTATGGAACCTCCTTGAAGTGCGCGCACTGCGGAAAATAATCCGTATGCGGATTAAAATCTGTTTTTTGCTGCAAATTCATTGCGGTGCGGCGGCTTGACTGCGGAATAAAATCAGTGCGGACACCTTAAAAAATCCTTTAATAGGCTGCAATGCCACGAGCGGATATCCCCAATACCATTGAGGTACTTTTTTTTGCGCTACAGTAAATATAGACATCCATTCTTAAACTTGAATTGGGACTAAAATCGCAAAACGCGCGGATATGTCACCATTCGCTGTGCGCGTACAGGAACTCTCACGGTTTTTTTCTTTGCGATTTAAAAAACGCACCGCATCTCGCCGTACCGCAGTGCGCGCTTAGCCTAACACAAGTTTCATACATTAGACTCAAATAATAATAAAATCCCGAAATTGATTAGAGATATTGAGGACTTATTAAATTTTAAAATTAGAATTAATGACATGTTACAAGAGAAGGCTTACTATATATTAATGAGTTTATGGTAGAATAAGAAATTGACCGAATTTGTTTAAAATTGATAATTAAATATACTTATATAATAGTATCTAATCAACCAAATATTGCATGCCACAGACCCTGGCGAATTGTGACGCATGCTTTTTTTTTGTATTTTATGATCACCATCTGTACCTACTCAGAATTAAGCAATAAATGATCTTTGACTTTGACTTTGAAATAGTTCGGTGCAAAGCACTGAAAGTTCAAGTTTATTCAGTTTTTCGCACTGTTATTTTTTTTTATTGTGATATTCTACCGTGACCCGGCGGACAGATCAGAGAGTGAGTGATGTTCCTCTTTCAAAAATCGTGTAAAACAAAAGAGGCGGGAACAGAAAGGTCTGCGCCAGGGGACTTCAGCGAGCGCGTTAATAATAATAAAACGACCTGCCATGTTACTGTTAAGGACTCACTCTTCAACTCAAACAGACGATATTAACCGGCAAGTTTAAGTTGTCCTGTCAGAGCATAAAACAACAATTCAGCTCGTGCTGTCTCAACTTACACGCTTTATCCGTCGCGTGAGCCCGCTTGTATGACTCGCTAAGTTGATTAACCGATCGACAGAAAGTCCCTTTTTTAACAGACTTTAATAAAAGTAGGATGTTCTCAATTAGTCGGGATATTTGTTTATTGTTTGTGTGTAGTGTGTTGGTCAGTTCGATAAAACTAGATAGAAAGATAGCTTGAACCCCGGGAAACGACATAGTGTACTTTTGATCTCGGAAATATGGACAGTTCCTGAGGAAAGAGCGATAAGCGACTTCCACGCGGACGGAGTCGCAGGCTACGGCTAGTGTTCTTATACTTTTGTTTTCTTTCAGTTATTTTATTCAGCACATGCCCCAGAATTCAGGACCGTATTCTAGTAAATAAATACAAGTCTAGTAAGAATTTAGATTTTACCACGACTCCTGAGACTTGCTGGGTATGTTATACAGTGTGTTACCGGCATACGGGCATAAAACTGCCGATAATATGTTGCTTTAGCAATTGTTTGTAAGTATTATCAATTAAAAATCAAATAAAAATATATTAACAATTAATTTTCTTAGATACTGTCTTTTTTTTTTTTTTTTTTTTTTTTTTTTTTTAATGGTTTGTCTATTTGTAATGTAGTGCATGTACTGCGTGTTCATCGTTATCAGTATCGGTGTTGCTTACAAGGCATGTCGTGGTACTGGGGTAAATCATAATAATCAAACTATCAATCGACTGTCATTTACACTTGTCAAATTGCTCTGCTTTACATTACTGGCAATTAAAATTTGGTTAGAAAGTTAACAAAGCGTGAAATTGCATTCAATATCTAAATTAATGTCATAGTTACGTTACTAGTATACGTTATTTTAACTTTAAAAAAAGCCAGTGTGCTGGTAACACACTGTATTTCCAGTACTGCATTGCGCTCGAGGCGTTTGGATTCGGAAATCTAAACGTGGTACATAAGTAATTCACTTATGGGTTTCGGCCTGCGGCTCTATTATAGGCGGTAAAATCCAAATCATATTTGACCTGCGTCAAAATTGGCTTCAAAGCGGAACAATTGTTTTCATTTTGTATGCAGACAAGCCTTCGATATTCAAAATGAAAACAATTGCGATTGCGAGTGCGTTAAGCAATAGCCCCTGTGGGGGGTTATTATGACATAGCTATGCAGTTCATTTTATGGTGAGTGTAAAGGATGGAGCTATAGCAGTTACATAACTCTGTCCTTTTCTTTCAGCTTAAAATGAATGGCACAGATAGGTCATAATTACCCCACTGTTATGGCATTGTTTTTAACTCGGCCGCCATTACTGTCAAGTAAATAAGAGCTATCAATACGATACAGGTCAAAAACGACATGGTTTTTACCGTGTTGAATAGGCTGTGTATGTTTACTGGACTAATGATGGATATTTTATCCGCTGAGGCAAGTTGTTTTTTTTGTTTTGTCGAAACATCAAGGTAAAAATATATTTCTGAAACGAAATCTTGTTATAGTTTTATCTTCCAATGTTCAATTGAGGTTCCAGGGACTTCTTCACTGTCTTTACCTTTGTCATCGTATTGTCAACATCGTGATAGCGCATAGTGACACTAATAGGCTCGGGTCGAAAACAATACAAATAATGTAGTAGAGGTAAAGTCAATTTAGAATAAGGGCCCAAAGGTCACAAGGAAAGATAAAATAATTATCTGTCACATTCAAATCTCATTCAAATTTTACCTAGACGCCCTTGACAAGATTTAGCAGAGTCGAGTCGAGCTGTCGCGGAGCTCCTATTCCTAAGTATTTTGGCCCTTCGGGCCGGCTGAAAATCTAACCTTAACCTACCTCATATTTATGATAGAAAGATTGATCAGTTTAGTTGGTCGGAGTGGAAGTACCCGTTAATAGCATCCCATATGACAAAGTATAAATACTAATATCAAATCCCATCACAACTGCGGTGGTATGGTTTAGTCCCACCCTACCCCAGGGGTATGCGTGGGGGTGCAGGGTGGGTAAGCTGCTGGACGGTCGCGTCGAAATCTTATGTCAATTCCATTCATTTGGACAGTTTTCGAAAATAGATTTCGTTAGTGTTATGCTACGCGTCTTGTCTAGGCCTATTGTGGTGCTAGACGAGACGCGTTGCGAAACCGGAATAGCTATCGAAAATGTATAAGATTGACGTAAGCTGATGGATGTCAATTCGATACATTTACAGAATTCCCAGATTCTTAAGGCTGGCTATCTATCGCTATAACGCTTGCACTCTTGTGTGTCATAGAAAAACGAATCACCGATCGCTATTAAGAAAATGGTAGCATTGTACACAGGTTTCGAGAATCGTTTACGTTTGCGTTATCCATTTTGTCTAAGGCCACTGGTATTTTAACTAAAATTCCGTTCATAGAATTTGTCTGTTTACTTACATACAAACGAGGTTAGTATGTAATGAGGCTCGGCTTACTGCAGTTCATAAACTGAGCACAGGTGGGCCGCAGCCTGAATCCTTCTGGGAGCAATCAGTTATTACAGTGATTCTGCAAGGGACTCTCAATGCAGCCGGTGAGCGTTGAAAATAATTAAATGCATCGATTTTGCACATATAGGTAGCCTGAACCTGAACTAAAGTCGCCTTGAATTAAACTTGTGAACGATGTAAACAAATCAGAACACATGTAGTGCATAATCCTTTCCCATAGTTTTTGGTCGGATAACTTCGTATTTATCTTACTTTCTCAGTTGGCTTATTGATGGGTACTGAAGCTAATTGAGAAAGCTAGATAAATACGAACTAATTCGACAAAGAACGATGGGAAAGGATTATTCACTACATCTGTACTTACTGTTTGACACATAACCTCAAATTTTCACCAAGCGTGTTTTTATTAAAAATAACGTATACCTAATGAATAGTTATTTCATCTTAAACTTAATATGAAAATAATAATCTAGCGTATACACAAATCATTGCAAAGACATCACTTGATCTTTAATAGCACGTTATTATCGAGTAATAATTGTGAATTGGTCCGTTTGGTTGTGTTTACATAATTGGCAATTTCAGTTGGCACAGACTATATGGATGTATGTTATGGTTACATTCTGATTTGAGAGCATGAGATTATGTTATATGTTGAGATTATGAGTTATAGCAATTGATTTTAAACTAAATGAGGATATACTTTACTACATACATGATGCATTTACTGCAGTGCATAAACTGCGCTCAGGTGCACCTCGGCCGTGTCTCTCGGGAGCCATCAGTTAAAACCGATACTGCAGTGGACTAGATCATTATGAACACTTAGGTATTACAATGCAATCAATTACATATACTGGCAAGCGGTTAAACAAAAATAAACCATATCGAGTAGACAATAGTGACGTGATTCTGAATATAATTATGTATCTTTTTTTGGAGAAGTCACTAATTATAAATAATACGAGTAGGTTTACATTTTAATATCATCATCATAAATTATACAAGCTGTTGCCCGCGACTCCGTCCGCGTAAAGGTCGTTTATCGTTCAAAATCAAAATCAAAATCAAATCAAAATATTTATCCACTAAATAGGCCACATGAGGGCTCTTTTACACGTCGGTAATATAGGGTGAGTCTACCAGCGCTTCGGACAAGACCCTCATTGCGGAGAAGAAGCGCCGCAAGAAACTCCAGCAGAAGGTCATTTTTTCAATCATTACGAGGGCTGCTACTTATGTAACCGGAATAGAAAAAATAAACAAACGTACATGGCTAAATATGGTTTTATTGTTTTTCGAAGTATTCTCCGTGATAATCGATGCACTTTTGCATACGTTGAAACCAATTTATAAAGCACTTTTTCCACTCTGACTGAGGTATCTCCAAAACGTGCTGTCTGAACGCGTCGACGGCATCTTCACGGGTCGAAAATCGTTGACCACGTAATTTATTCTTTACATTTGGAAATAAATAGAAATCATTGGGTGCCAAATCAGGGCTGTAAGGTGGATGACCCGTTAATTCTATATTTTGACCTTCCAAAAATCGAGTCGTTTCACGTGATGTATGACAGCTGGCGTTATCATGGTGCAGAATGATTCTCCGTCGCTGGTTGTTTTTCCGTATTTTTTCAAATACTTCCGGCAAACAAATGGTCGTATACCACTCCGAATTAACCGTTTTACGATTCTCTAGGGGCACTGTAGCCACATGGCCATTAATACCAAAAAAGCAGGCCACCATTTGCTTCAAGGTGCTTTTTGCACGAGTTACTTTCGTAGGGTTCGGCTCATTTTGAAACACCCACACCGTTGATTGTTGTTTAGTTTCGGGATCATACGCATAGATCCAGGATTCGTCACCTGTGTAGATATTATAAACAGCTTTTGAGTCACCACGGTTATATTTTTTCAACATTTCCTTGCACCATTCGACGCGAGCCTCTTTTTGATCCTTAGTTAAGTTGTGCGGGATCCAACGCGAACAAATTTTTTCACAGCTAAGTGTTCATGTAATATCTTATTAATGCTCGTCATACATATGCCTATAGTCGCCTCTATCTCGCGATACGTAACATGACGGTCATGCATTATAAGTTTTCGCACAGCTTCAATATTTTGTGGTACAACGACCGATTTCGGGCGACCATCCTTAACTTCGTCCCTGAGCATACTACGTCCACGATTGAACTCACTAAACCAGTGATACACAGTAGTTTTGGATGGAGCTTCATCACCAAAAGTCGAAGTTAGTTGATCTATGCACTGTTGTTGCGTTAAACCACGCCGAAAATCGTAATAAATCATAGCACGAATATTTTCACGAGTGAGTTCCATTCTTGCAGCGAGATTAAAATTTAAACCCGCCAAAAACAAAAGACTAGCGTACATAAGAAAAAAAATATATAGCGGCCAGTATTAAAAAAAGTTCAAATTTTACCATGGAGGTCAGATATAGCGTTTAAAAATGTTGGAATCCTGGATTCCGGTTACCTAAGTAGCAGCCCTCGTATAACATAGTACTTAAAACTAAGTTACATTAAGTAAAGTTAGTTAAGTACATTAGGTAATAAAGTAATAAATAATAAATTCTTAAAAGTACCAAAAATATTTTTTTTACAAATGTAAGGTCAATAAACCTTAAACCTTAAACTTTAAAGTTACTCGTGTACCCTATGTCCTTCCTTGGGTTTCAATGTATCTTTATACCAAATTTCATCAAATCGGTTTAGCGGTCTAGCTGTGAAAGCGTAACAAACAGACAAAGCTACTTACACATTTATAATATTCGTATAGTCATTTTATTTCTGGGCCAACATGGAATCCTGTCATAACAACAGCATCAAGTCATGACAAATAAACTGCTTCAATATTGTTAATTATCTTTTTGCGACAAAGTTCTAAAGCGATTTAACCTTTAAAGTTCACTATGCCATTACAATGATACGATGACAAATATAATAATCTGGTAACCTTGACCCAATGCAGTAACTTGCGCACTTTGCCTTTTTAGCACAATTTATTTTGTCGTTGCTCGTTGGACTTATTTTTAGGGTGTGTTTCCACCGAAAGCTGTGACATGCACCTAGGTAGTGATTCTGTAAACAACGCCGGTCGTGCGGACTGTCGAGTGATACCCAAACGGCGAGATTAAGTCCCGTCAGTGCGAACAAAACACATTGTAGCGCGTGCATTTTCAATTAAGCAGCCTTATACGTTCGACCCATCGTCCTGCTAAATTGAAAATGCACGCGCTACAATGTGTTTTGTTCGCACTGACGGGACTACTTAATCTTGCCGCTTGGATATCACTCGACAGTCCGCACGACCGGCGTTGTTTACAGAATCACTACCCTGAGCGGTGTATAGGGAATAAATCCACCAATAGGATAGCTTGCTTTTACTAGCTAGTGTAGCCAGAAACGAACTACGTGGAGCTGTCCTATTAGTAGACATTTCCTCGCTCAACTTGAGTGAAAAGCTCGCAGGATTACCAGTGGTTAGAGCCTTACATATTCACAGATAAACACGTTAAAAGGGTACGAGATTTTATTTCATTGAAAGATTCGGAAGTCAATTCTCGTCGCATGACTTAATCTGTATTTAGTCTAACCTAACCTAAACTACGTAAGTAATGAATATTTTTATTCAGTTTCAGCAGAAAAAGGCGTTCGATGAAATGAAATTCGATTAAATGGTACAATTAATGAGAATGACGATGATGAAGTAAAAGACTGCGCCGAGTGGCGCCCTCATTGCTGTGTTTTCTAATAAATTAAAGTATTTTCTTGAAATTGGTCGATAGTTTTTTGTACTACAAATGAAAACACAACTTATAAGGTATATCCCATAGTTTAATAACAATTCACCTTCGAGTTATCAACTTAACGGAAAAAAGTGGCCACCTTTTCCCGTTAAGATGACTACTCAAAGGGTAATTGTTATTAAAGTTTGTTACGTATCTCATAAATTGTGTTTTTACTTGAGCTACAAAAACGCATCGTCGGATTCCAAGAAAATTCTTAAGTTAATTAGAAAACATAATAATAGTCATGAGGGCGCCACTGGACGCTCGACGTTTGCTCGGTGCAGTCTTAAGTGATGAACTGATGATGAACGGTGATACCACGTTAAGCACATAACGCCCATTTTATTCGTCACAGGTTACATAAGGAGTTTATAAGACTATTTGCGCCAAAACCACGTAACATCTTTTACCAGCCCAATAAGCATTGCGAGCCGAATCGATTTGGCGTATATTTTATTCATCGAGCCAATTGTTTCTCGAGCCGAAACGTACGCTGCAATCTGCTTAAGGTGGGTTTTAGATTCGGAACTAGAACCAATTTTATTTATTTACGAGAAGTTTACAATAGACATGCAAATAAAGATAAAAAGAGAAAAAATATTTATTCAGTAAGTAGGCATCACGGGCTCTTTAACACTTCAAGAATCTACCAGCGCTTCCCAAGAGGAGACCACTGCTGAGAAGAAACGCCGCAAGAAACTCAGCAGTCGGTAATTTGTTAACCATATTTAATACTACAATTATATTACATAGTCTAGCATAGTATAAAGCTATAAAATATTAAATTAAATATCATGTCAAAAATATTACGAGAAAGGGACAAAAGGAAAAAGAAAAAAAAACAGACAACCAAATGAAAGTTTTGATATGTTTTCCTACATCAACGATGTCCCCTAGACAAACAATTGCAATTTCACGAATTATTAATTATCTATACTAATATTATAAAGATGAAAGATTTGATTGTTTGTTTGTTTGGTTTGTAGGTATTGTAAAGGTGAAAATTACTTCTGGCCCAAAACCGCATTTTTTGACAGGAACTTCTTTTGAAATCATATGAAACCATTTTCAAATCTGCTATCTAGACGCTATGGCCCAAAATAACATTTAACTGATATTTCTGACCAAATCTTAAATTATCAGTTTAATCGTTTTATAATTGCCTTCGATAACTCCAATGCTTTTTTAGAATCGCCTCAGCAAACAATGGTTGCGAATGAATTTTTAAATTTCATTCCGCAAAATTTACACTGCCCGCCTTTTATGGGATTGGTGCATTAAGAAAGTTCTGGAAGCGGATGGAATACTTAAAGTTTTAGCAGTTGAAGCCATTCAATCCGGTATTAATGTTGGTTTTTATTTTGTTAACTTTATAATTAAACATTATCACATTTAGTGAATGTAGTAAAATGTGTGGCTTTAAGTTAATAGTAGCAGAGTTAGTCGTAACAAATGTATTATAGGTATTATAGGTGTAAAATGAATTATAGGTAGGGTCACGAGCGTTAATTTGGGACCCATTTTAAGAAAAATATGCTTGAAGTCGTCAATGTCATTAGAGATGTCAAATCAATTGTAACTTTTAGGAAACTCAACCTTATTGTTGTAGAATGTCAGATTGACTTTGGACCTAAGGTGGGTAAATCTCGTGACTGTACATTTCGCTTATCGAGAATAGGTTAAAACAAAAGATAAATCTATCTGTGAGCATCTGAGGTACCCATAAAAAGGACACAAAATAAAAACTACAAAATTCATGGTATAAAATTACATACATACATACATACCTTCACGCCTGTCTCCCAATGGGGTAGGCAGAGATTATGGAACGCCAGGTGCACCGATCTAAACACACAATTTTCGCTTCCTCTACATTCATCAATCTCTTCATGCACGTACGGCGGTTTCGGGTGCTTTATTATATTAAACAATAAATTTAATTTGGCCGTGTGGTTGCCGGCAGAATAGAATAGTACCACTCCATACCTTCCTGTGGAAGTCGTAAGAGACGACTAAGGGATTAAAGGCTTGTAGTATTTTTAGGCGATGGGCTTGCAACCTGTCACTAATATACACATGATATACATCTTAGCCTGTTTGTGCAAAATGTGGTTACAGAATTAACAACTGGCTGTTAAAGTTGTTGGTAATTCTGTAGCTCTGCCTACCCCACTCTGGGATGAAGGCGTGACGGTATGTATGTATGTATGTATAAATTTAAGTTAAGTAGGTACTTTAAAAAAACAAAGTACAGTTAGTTTAATTTAACTAAACATACTTTACTCGGAAATTAAGATACAACATTTACTTGTGAACGAAAATTATACTTGACTTGACACATTATGTGGGTAAATAAAAGTGGTGCTTACCCACTCGAAAAACTATAGCCTTTGTCAATCGTGATTGCCAAAGAAGTACCTAAACAAATTAGGAACTGTTTGACACATAACCTCAAACATTCATTAAGCGTGTTTTTATTTAAAATAACGTATAAAAGATTATTATTTAACCTTAAACTTAATGTGAAAGTGTATAATTCTCTTCTAGGACCTTACTTGATATTAAAAGCACGTGATTATCGAGTAATAGTGGTAAATTAGTTCGTTTGGTTGTGTTTACATCTTTGCCAATTTCTATTGGCACAGACTATAGTTGCAAATAACCTTTTTAACATCACTTAAATAATAAAATCCCAAAATATGATCGAAATATAGTTAATACATTTGACAAACAAACAGCTAAGTGAACTGCCGCCATTTTGTTTAGCTCTACGTTTGTCACAAACCCAATCCTAATTGATTGTCGGCCGTGCCAGGACGCGCGGTCGCGGCCGCATTGCCGCTGAACAGCTCGTTAGGGCTGGGAACGGGTTAACTGCAGCGGAGGGTTAAGTAGGTTTAACTTACATCGTGAAGTTTACGCGTTTATAACTTCATTTGGGTGAGTTCTGTTTAAAGTATACTTTAACGGGTCTTTTGTGGCGAGCGCCTGAAACTGCGAAATCAATATTGATATTAGTGATATTACTATCGACGACAATATGACAAAATATGATTCTGTTTCAGAAAATAATGCGAAGTGATTGTATGCTGAAGGAAACAAAGCAGAGGGTGTTTCTGCAAGAATATATTTCTGCCAACAATGCTGTGCCAAAATAGTAAACCACGTATGGTAAAGACACCAGTGCAGTGGTCAGCCAGAGGCCAGTAGTCGACCTTATATGAGTGCGAACAGTTGGATATATATCTGTCATACTCTTCCCACTCATACAAAGTATAGGCAGAGGCTGACTACAGGTCTCTGCCGAACCACTCGTGACTTACCCTATGTGGTTTATTAATAATATTAAGGTAGCATAAAGTTCTAACCGTGTTGGAGTCGAAGTTATAACCTAACCTAACCTACATTTTTGCTAGCTGAAAAAAAAATGACATAATAGAATTATGCTGTAGGATTGCTATGTTAGCTAAAATTCTGTTAAACGAAAGTCGGCTTAACTACATATATACATACATACAACTCACGCCTTTATTTCCAGAGTGGGGTAAGCAGAGCTACAGAATTACTAACAACTCTAAAAACTTGATAATAATTCTGTACTTAACCACATTTTGCACATTTTGCACACATAGGCTATGATGTTTACCAGTGTATTAGTGACAGGTTGCAAGCCCATCGCCTAACAGTACACAGCCTTTATTCTCTTAGTCGTCTCTTACGACATCGACGGGAGGACATGGAGTGGCACTGTTCTAACCCGGCAACCACGTGGGGTAGTCGGTTTAATTTTTAATAAAAATAGATTGAGCCATTGAAGAGATATCAGCTCTGATTATATATGTTTAGTAGTTATTAATAAGCTAGCTGCTCGCCAGCGGCTTCGCCCTCGCTGCAAATGTGGACTTTTAAATTTTCCATCATAAAAACCAGAAGCGGGTTAAAGCGATACATGTCCAGTCCACCCTAGGGAAGAAATGTAATTGCATGTTTAATAGTACATTGTGCATCAAGGGTAGTAAGAAGGGGATTACTAACGAGAGTGTTAGAAGCCCGAAGCCACATTCACATTTAGTTGCAAATTTTAAAACGAAAGTCATTTCTCCCTAGGGACTACAAAGTCGCCATAACTCCCCCGGGAACAATTACGGCCATTGTCCTTCTGTATACAGGCATGGATTTACACTATTTACGAGCAACTGTGATGAAAATAAAGTACCAGGAGCGCAACGGTATTTAGGAGGTGCGTAGCGCAACTTAGATCGCAGGTGGTGCGGCGCGGCGCACCGGCGCCGGCGGACGGGTGCACACGACACAGCGCATGTCTCCCACACGTCACAGCAATCAATGTACTATTAATGTTTATGCATTTTCCTAGTATTTTGTACAATTGTTCAGATCGAAAGTGAGTGGACGGGTCGGAAGGGGCCGCCCTAGGCAAACTTTTTCGAGTCAAATCGGAGAAATACTGGAAAGGGCCGAATCTTAAGTACCCGAAACCGAACGTGCGTGCATGACTCGATGTATGAATGTGGAAGAAGCGAAAGAAATTTGTCAAGATGGTAGCAAATGGAAAGAAGTGGTCTCTGCCTACCCCTCTGGGAAACCGGCGTTCGAAATGAAAAGTAGAGTTTTTAACTCGCTATCTCTCGTGCAGCCTAAGTATCTCGGGCTGCCATTGATCACTTTAATCCCATGGTTAAAAATTTACTAATCCAATTCTCTGTAGTCATTCGGAGGTTTTGCGAATACATATGCTTCGGCGATCCATTAATATTTACATAGATAAGGTTCCTACTCGTAAGGATTTTCCTTGCACTGCCATTGTGAACTGTACATATGCAAAATATATGCTGACTGTACTCGTAATACGCCCAGCAGTTTGTGAACGGCTTGTTGGTTCCGGATCTCTATAAAAGTATTTATGGACCGTAAAGGTTATGTCGTCGAGGTTTAATGGGTTGGGGAAGGTTCCGTTTGTACAATAAGTTTACTTGTAAGATTGACTTTTGTTTTTGTGTACCTATATAGATACGGATGATGTTTTAAATTGTGTTGATTTTCGTACATCCATTCATTTGAATTAAGAGGTTTTTAATAGATTCTTTTGACGAGTTATATGACATTTATTTGAGTTTTACAGTTTTTTATTTAAACGACAACAAGGGCACTGGCTTAAAAGGAAAAAAACCCATTTAGTAGTAAATTTCCTTGTTTTTTTGGCGGAGTAGAAATAGCGAGGAAAAGCGAGCAAGTTACAACATAGAAATCTTATAATTTAAAAATATTGCTTTGGAATGTGAGCGATTTTGATTCTTATGCGATTTAAAAATAACGTTCACTTTAGATAGGCACTTGTAATATTATAACGAAAATTGCCTTTACTCCAGCACTCTCTGACTAGCGTCTATGAAAACAAAGAAGTGTTGAATGTTTTAAGAGCACGTTAAAATAAATAGACAAATGTATTTTCATGTCCAAAGCTACAAATATATATTATGTATACTTACATACATACATACATAAACTCACGCCTTTATTCCCAGAGTGGGGTAGGCAGAGCTACAGAATTTCCAACAACTATAAAAACTTTTTGATAATTCTGTAACCATTTTTTTTTTGCACTGATTTATTATTATTATGTATACTTAAACGTTAAATATATCCCTAGACGTCAAATACGACGTCTGTGGCGTTCCTTGGGAGAGGCCTATGTCCAGCATTGGACTGCCACGGGCTGACGATGATGATGATGATGACGTCAAATATCTCGTACGTCTCTATGTTACTGACAATAAGATTTTGTGTACAGTGTGTGTCTTTCATAAGTTTGATTTTTACAGTTCTCTCCTTAGGCCTTTCTTCTTCGGGATCTTTTAATGTCTTAGTCGTGCAGGCCTTGTATGGTTACGTTTATCGCATGACAAAATGTGGATAAAGCATCCGTCACTCTCGTACATATAAACGTAACGTGTTAGAAAGTGACGGATGTTTTATCCACGTTTTGTCACGCATTAAACTCAGCCTTCCTCAGCTTAATATGAACAAATCAAAATGAAGTAGCGGGGCCCACTTTCAACGATTCAAACCACTGCCACGAATTGGGATTGTTCATATTTTTACAATTACTCCAATTCGAATACCATTTCGGGGAATAGGGTTTTAAAGCCGTTCTGCATTATTAAGTATTTGAAATATTTATCTATTTCGGATATTTCGACAAAAGTATATTTAACCTTTGTTTGACTTTCGTTTTCGGCTTCCTAGGTGTATCTTACGGGTTAGGCGAAACACCTTGAAATAGTATGTTTTAATACACTATTACAATTTTTTTTTTTCATTGGATGTCATTTAATTGCTGTAATTTATTAGAAAATGCCATCCCAAATTTAAAATTACCATGTCATCCATAAAATGTCCGCTAAATAAATAAAGATATTAAAACAAAGCTATTGGGTAAAATAAAAAAATAATGAAATTGGTGTCTTAAAACTTTCTATTATTTCGAATGAGAGAGTAAAAACCGGCAGTTATTTTTTTTGGTCAATCCCAATTCCAACCAGATCCGAGGCAAAAGTAAATATAAATCACACGCAGGAATCAGTATTGAGCTAGTTCGAGTAGGTACCTATTTGGTATTCCGCCCGAGACGCTGCGGCCTATTACTTATTAATTGTGAGCTCAAGACCTAATCACAGGCCTAGACAACTACAATATTTACTACATATTAAGAAACATTGCCAATTATGTAGTTAAGGTTCCGTCAGCAGCAAAAGTAACTACGCAACCGAAGAGGTCAAAATGATCTGCACTCAACTCTATTGTCAAGAGAATACGTCATGAGTAGATAATTTTGAGCATGTTATACCGGTTAGCTACTTTAGATGCTGACTGTACATTGTTTTTGTTCCCTATATTTCTTTTCATGTTCTGCAGTCGTTTTAATCAATAGATGTAGGTACGCGATGGACCTATTCAGGGCCGGTTTTAGAGGTGTCAAATCAAGTTTCATTTTAAAGCAGTATTTTGATAGCATGTAAATTTTTCTAAAATATTTTTTAGTAAGGATGGATGAAAGAAGAATGACGAAAGAGATAAACAAAGCGAAAGCTAGTGAAAGGGTCGGACGGGGCGTACTAGGCAGGCTTTTTCGAATAAAAATGGAGAAATACTGGACAAGGGCCGAATCCTAAGTACCCGAAAACGACGTGCGTGCATGACTCGATGTATGAATGTGGAAGAAGGGAAAGAGATTTGTCAGGATCGTAGCCAATGGAAAGAAGTGGCCTCTACCTACGCCCACGGCCTACCCCTCTGGGAAACAGGCGTGATCTAATGTATGTACTGTATTCCCTAAAGGACTGCCTTGCAGATAAGAATTAATGATCAAACTCACCTTCGTCCGCACCGACAGCTGCATTCATCGCCTCACCGAGCGAACATTCTTTGGTGTGAGTTTTCCTCATGAAACAGTCGTGCAGGGGTTTTCTAGATAAATTCTTCAAGTATCACCCAAGCATGGACTTGTACCTAAACTGGACTGAGTACTGCGATAAAAAAGTGTGACCGACAGAGAAACCATACTAGAGAATTGCATCTCGTTTTAACTAGGGTGACCAAGTACATCAAATATATATATATATGTATATACCTTTTTTACATTGGCAACTAGAGTGAGGGGGACACCGTCCTCGGGTTGGTTGCTCTCGCTCGTCCTCAACCTATATCATCACATAAATTGTAACTGTCTTACTTCGTAATACGGTTCAATTTTGATTGACTAGAAAAAGTTAGTACTCAGTCCAGTTTAGGTACAAGTCCATGCACCCAAGCTCTTCCATTTTTTCATTGTAACGACTGACGTATGTATGTATTTTTAGAAATGTAACGATATTTATTATTATTTACATTATGAAACCGCGATTAGTTTGGGATTGGAATAACTGTCAATTCATATGCACTTTGACGTAAGTATATATGGTAGAACCGTCACCTCTAATCCCTTTCTAATCGCGGCTAGAATAATAGCAGGTTCACTCATGTTTTGAGTTTCCACATTTTGTGTTTGTCACTGACAAGTAACGATGACGAGGGTCGCTGGAACGAGTAGAATAGAATAAATACCAACATCCAAACACAAACAGAAATCCTAAATAATCCAGATGTAACGGGATCTTCATACTTATATTGTAGGTAAACAATTCGATATACAATGACATAACAAACGAATGCTTTGACATGTTTTTCTTTGTCTAAAAATAAAATAGACTCAATATTTTTTAACAAGTTTTAGGTATGTTAACAAATGTAGTAGAACGGTGTCATAGCGACATTAAAAACAATTTGTTTGACATTTCTTACGACTTGAATCATAAAATCACAGTGAAACAGTTCTATGGTGGGTCAGGGTTCCATTTGGCTTATTTCTAATTTGGGTAAGGTTGGTTTAACTAGCATCGCGTTGCTATAATCGCAGAAATAATATTAAGAGTTTTTTTTACTTTACACGTCTTGTTGTAAAGTGGCCAATTACAAGTACCAAGGGAAGAAAATTGACATTTTCAGTAGCGTAAAACAGAGTGAGTAGGGATTAAGGGATGATACAACCTAAAATAAGTCAAAACTTGTGACAAATAAGAACAATTAGTATTAAATGGATAATAACGTTATGTTTATTGGAAATAAATTACATACATACACATACATACCGTCACGCCTTCATCCCAGAGTGGGGTAGGCAGAGCTACAGAATTACCAACAACTTTAACAGCCAGTTGTCAATTCTGTAACCACACTTTGCACAAACAGGCTAAGATGTTTATCATGTGTATATTAGTGACAGGTTGCAAGCCATTCGCCTAAAAATACTACAAGCCTTTAATCCCTTAGTCGTCTCTTACGACTTCCACAGGAAGGTATGGAGTGGTACTATTCTATTCTGCCGGCAACCACACGGCCAATAAAATAAAATAAATTCAGTCTAATAATTAGAAATATGCTTCATTTTATTGTGTGTCCTTACTCGCCCCTTAACCACTACTCACCCCGTTTTACGGTACATATTAATCGATTTTTGAAGTCGCTTATGTTCGTAGTTTGAGACTCGGCGAGGGCATAAAGTCAGCAGTTTATTCGTTTACTAGCGACCCGCCCTCGCTTCGCTTCGGTTTATATGAGTTTTCTGTAACACCAGTACATAAAATAAAAAAATATTATACAGATAAACCTTCCTCTTGAATCACTCTATCTTTTAAAAAAAACCGCATATAATTCCGTTGCGTAGTTTTTAAGATCTAAGCATACATAGCGACAGACAGCGGGAAGCGACTTTGTTTTATACTATGTAGTGATTGCATAGTTTTACCATACTTTGCTCCATCCATTTGGCTGTATTCGGCCAGCTATCGGTATGGGAAATTAGGTGCAACAGGTGAAATAACGGCTTCCTTTACGGCTGCTAATGCTTCCTGAACGTTAACTAGTTCTTCATGTTTGCAGTTTGCTAACTAAGCCGTAAATGGTACCTAAGTGCACCATTTGAAGTGAGATTCATTGTTTGATGTGTGCTTTTGAATTTATAATATGGAAGGTGTGGTTGCTTGTTATTGGTTTACTAACTCCTAATACTGTTTCTCATCTAATGATACATGTAGCTAACGAGATTTAACTACGGATATTATCGATGGTTAAAATGGCAATTGGTGTATAGGATAATTTTACAGCACAATTTTGCTGTCCTTTACGCCAATTGTCAGTAGAACAATTTTATAGTACAATTTAGTTGTTCTTTACGCGTATAGCCATCGTTATTGTTTCTCTGTTGGACTATACAAATGCATAAACTGCCTTACATAATCTAATAAGCACCTTCACGTGTTATAATAACTGTTCGTTTAAAAATATCTGTTTGTTTGTTTGATAGGAACCATACACATTACAACTATCATAAGAATAAGAAAAATCGTATTGAAGTGACACTACCACGTCGAACAAACAAAACAAATTGGTACCTAATAAATAGTTCTATTACAGCCAGGACCATTTCTAAAACAGACACTATCGCTATAAGAATTCTTGAATTTTATTTTTCTGAATTGAACGCTGAGATTGTTATCGTTGAATGAATGTGATCATTGGATGGTTTCTATTTAGATATCGTTTTTACGACCGAGTTCATCCACGTCTGTTGTTGTGCAAGATTTCCGGACAATTTCGTTTCGGAAATTGCGGTAAATATAACTATATGTACCTACATGTCTCGCCACAGAATGACCGGAAAAGAGTTGTGAGTTGGCGTGGTCAGTTACTGCTAACGTACGTTAACTTAAATTATTCAGAAGCGGTAGGAGGTTATGAAATGAATGAAATTCAAGCGAAAAAAGTTATTATTTACTTACACTTTATAATACACGAGGTTGCACATTTGTGCACCCGCTATAACCTTTAGAGCTTAATCCAACACGTCGCGCCCCGCAAATTGACATGCACGCTTACGTCAATGTGCAGATGCAGTGAATAATCAAAGTATCAAACGACATTGTATTTGGTCGGATCAATTCGTGCTATATTGCTTTCTCAGTCTGCTTCAGTACTCGTCAATTAGCTAAGTGAGAAAACGAGATAAATACTAACTTCTCTGATTAAATAACATGTCGTTTGCTTATCCTCTACGTCTGTACAAAAAACAAAGTATAGTGAAGGAAAGACAACATGTCAATCCACCTGACACCTATCATCACAGTACGCTCCATAAGCGCGCGGGGTGGAAAATACTCTTTTCACCTCAGCAGCTCAAACAAGCAGGTTTTGCTGCTTAAAAACAGTGAGCAAAATTCAATTTTGCTGCGAGCGAGAGGCAAAGTAGCTTTTTAATTATTTTTTTTAAATGTCGTGAGCAGTGCTGGGGCTACTCACAACATTCGAAAAAATTGAACTTCACTTTGTTCTGTCACTTTCACTTCGATAGGAAAAAAGCGAGAGATAGAAACAACTTGATTCGAAGTTCGATTTTCAAATTCCACACATAGTAGGCCCTCGGGCTAAGAAACGCACGTTCGGATGCAGACATAACCGTAAAATTGCAAATAAAACTATCTGTTAAAGTTTGAAATGTGTTTATTATACTTAACTATTTTATACAGTAGGTACAATCATTTTTTTTTATTTAATGTTTTGAAGACATAATTAATGAAAAATAAGAAGTTTATCATGTATCTACATAATTTTATTATCGTTTTAACAATCCTTAATTTCGTGACATAAACCGCGGGGGCAGTTTCAGAACGCATTTCAAAAATAGCGGGATTATTGTAATGTAATGTAAATATGTAAATGACGATGTAATTTTTGTTAATTTGTCCGCCATAGCCAATAGCCATAGACAAGGCCTAGTTAGGTTTTTTTAAAGCCACAGACTACATAAAGCTGTATAAAGTTGTGTTTGCACTACGGCATTATCAAGTTGAGTGACAGGTTTTATCTGTTTCATGTTTATTTTTTCCACTTTTTATTTTATTAGTATTTTGCAAAAATGCTTGTGATTGATGCATATGCGATCGTGTCGTTATTTAGTCGTGTATTCACCGAATGGTCACAACGGAAGACCTGCGTTGGCCCTACCAGCTTCACGCTGTGTTGTTCTCGCTGCTGAGGTGAAAAGTTGTATGTCTCACACGAGACCAAAGTTTTTTACGTCTCGTGTCTTTGAATCCCTCGCTACGCTCAGGATTCTAACCTAGAATCACTCGCTACGCTCGTGATTCAATAATAGAATCCTTCGCTTACTCGGGATTCAAAATCATCACTCGCAGCAAAAACCAACTTTGCTCTCTTGTTGAACAAATAACTATTTACCAAACTATTTTCCTCGCGTGTGATACCCATGGATGGACTTATTACTCTAATACGTCCATGGGAGTGTCTGTAAATTTAGAATTGGAACTTATTCTTGGGTTTGAAGATACATTTTATACTAGGATGACAGCTGTCATTATTGACTTTTCGTTCATCTTTTACTAAGTATAGTGAGACGGGATTTCGTAGATTCAAACAACAACTAATTTTAAGTTAGCAACAGCTTTCAGTATTGTGCTCGGTATGCGTGCGTCGGACCAGGGGAATGATAATCAAATACAAGTCATATCATAGAATAGAAGTGCTGGCATCAGTTGAAGGATGACTCTATGGAAATCGGAATTGACTGCTGTGAAGTAACTTATTTTGGTAACCAAATTAGGTCTAGTCTACCAAAGCCTGTTGAAAAAACACTGCTTAATGTCGGTTGATTTTATTGGTCTCAAGTTTGTGGGAACTATATACGTAATAGCTTAAAATAGGTGTGTGTACGCAATTGTATCTTGACACATAAGTTACTTAGAGAAGTAGAGTACATTGTCATTATTTTACTAACATATTTTTTTTTTTTTGTGAAACAGAATTAGGACTTCTATGCATGAAATTTCTTAAGTTTTAAGTACCTACCTAAATATTGTAATGCCCTTTCAGGGCGTCCACGTGGAACTGACTAATCTAGAATAACAACACCTTTCTTTTCAATGTATGTGCCTCTATGCGACAACAATAAATGATTGATTGATTGATTGATAAAAATCCGTGTCCGTGGTCCGTGTGGTTGCCGGATTAGAATAGTGCCACTAAAAAGTCTTCCCGTGGATGTCATAAAAGCCGACTAAGGTAATAAAGGCGTGTAGTACTGTTAGGCGATGGGCTTGCAACCTGTCACTAATACACTGGTAAACATCTTCGCCTAAGTGTGCAAAATGTGGTTACACAATTATCAAAAAGCTTTTATAGTTGTTGGAAATTCTGTAGCTCTGCCTACCCCACTCTGGAAATAAAGGCGTGAGTTTATGTTTGTATGTACAAATAAAAGAAAAAAAATGGAAAATAATTCAAGGTTATATTGTCGACCAAAAATACAATGTAGCCGAACCTTAAACGTAGCTTATTTCAAGTTAGCAACCGCCTTCAGTATCCCCTCGTACACGTCGATCCCCTGCACGAACACGGGCAGCGGCAGGCTCTCGTCGCGCTGGTGCGGGGCGGGCGCGGTGCGGCGCAGGGGGGAGAAGTTGAGCGCACGCGCACCGCGCAGGAACCGCGCGTCCGTCGTGCACGGCATCGTGCGCCGGACCAGGGGAATGCCCCTGGAAAATAAGTGATAAGCAAGGGGCGGAATTTTCATAGCAAAAATCATACGTCAAGAGGGATTGACCATTGTGTTTTATCGACTATTCCAGTTATCGATTTTACTAGATAGGATTCCAGAATATTCGATAATTCGATAATGCCAATTTTATACAATTAACAATGGAAACGGGGCCATTTTAAATGATGATAATGTAGAGAAAATAATGTCGATTTTTTATTACTACAGATAAGATGAAGAAAATATAGTAACGGTATAGATCTCGATGCTGTTATAATAATTATGAATGAAGGTTAGTCTACCTACACTCTGTCAGTTACACTGTGCAACATTTCCGTTTTAGTTTTATATTATAATTGTAACAATATAAAACTAGTTAGTGTTATTATTTTGTTAACCTTTATACACAAATTCATTTTGTTTGGTAGAGCAAAGCCCTCCCCATTACAGGTCTAAAACATGTCGTGCGTGACAATCAATCATCGATAGTCGATAAAACACAATAGTCAATCCCTCTTGATGTTTGATTTTTGCTATGAAAATTCCGCCCGTTGGTGATAAGATTGATGAGATTAAGTAAGCCTTGAGAAAGCTGTATCAATTAACATACATATTCAATCACGCCTGTTTCGCAGAGGGGTAGGAAGAGACCACTTCTTTCCATCTGCTACGATCATGACAAATCTCTTTCGCTTCTTTCACTATTATACATCGAGACATGCATGCACATCGGTTTTGGGTACTTAAGATTCGGCCTGATTTCCTAGGATTTATCAGTGTCGGTTAGTAAAATATCAACAGTGTTATTTACAGTATCCACAAATTTTAAAGATAACCAGAGGCGGAGTAAGGCGTGGGCTATGTGGGCCACCGCCTTAGGCCTTGCGGTTCAACTGGCATCGCGCAACAATTAACCTAGTCCCAAACTAAGCTTAAGGCTTGTACTATCACATAAATATCTGCTTTTACCACTGTGAGTGTCGTTTGCCGGTCAGTGGGTATTAAAACAAAAACAAAAACAAGTGAAGGTAGTTAAAAAACCTCGCACGCAACATAAATAAACACCAGCGTTCTTCAGTCTGCTTGACTACTATCGTTGCAACACGATCGAAAAGTTGAGAGAAGTATAAATAATGTTTTTAAGCGATTAAGGGTCCGTTGCTTGATCAGTAGTAGGGAATGCAAATAACCGGTTATAACCGGTTTTTAACCGGTACTTTTCATACAAAAACGGTTGATAACCGGTTAAATTGCATTCTCTAATTCAGTAGTTAACTCAACGAACTGTTAAAATTCGAAAAAGGAATCGGAAATTTGACACATTTACTTGAGATTTAACGATTAGTAACTTTACCTACTGATCAAACAACAGGCATCAAGTCCCGTCTTAGATTTATAACAGAATATCACTCACATCTCCTCAATAGCACCCTTCATGGCGATCCAGTATCGGTTGGACTCGTCCATCGGCGTGGGCTCCACGTACGGGTCCTTGTGTTCAAATTCGCACACCACTCCGCTACCGGCTTCTTGACACCAGCGATTTATCTTGAAATATTGAAGTTAATCTCATAGAAATTGACCTAGTCCTGAGCTAAACTCTAGGCTTGTACTGTCAGCCTTATAACTAGTGGCAACCTTGTACCTTGTTTTGTACCTTGTCGCGCTAACGCTTTTGACAGATTAGTGCAGTAGTTCGAACGTGAAGTTAAAGTGACAAAGCAGTAAAATGTGCAGCTACTTATAACGCCGAACTTACTATGGATCTTAGGCAACAATATACATACTGAAATTCTTAATAAAACGAGATATCTAAACTAATATTATAAAACTGAAGAGTTCGTTTGTTTGTTTGTTTGCTTAAACGCGCCAATCTCAGGAACTTCTGGTCCGACTTGAAAAATTATTTCAGTGTTAGATAGCCCATTTATCGAGGATGGCTATCGGCTATATATCATACTCACACAAACCGAAGCGGAACGAAGGCGGATGGGAGACTGCCCAAGATAGGGCTACGTGGAAGTAAGGGAGGGAGGCATTTACAAAGCAGTCAGACATTACAGGCTGTTATTGTGTGGTGTTGTTGTGTGTGTGTGTTGTTGTGTGTGTATGTGTGTGTGTGTTGTTGTGTGTGTATGTGTGTGTGTTGTTGTGTGGTGTTGTGTGTTTGAATTAAATGAAATGAGTTGAAAAGTACGTTTGATAACTGATGAAGTAATAACCATACCATGGCCTCAAACAACTCGTGGTTTGTAGTGATAGAGAGGCGTATGTCGAAGGTCGCCATAAACTTCTCAGGAACTATGTTGGTTTGGATTCCGCCCTGTAAACAATTAAAAAACTATTATTTTAAAGAATTCATACGTTAAACAAAACATTATTTTATAAAATTGGTTTACAATCAGCGACGATATTGTAAAAGATACAAAATAATAGAATGCGAGCAAAGAAATAGACTTACATGCACTCAAACTGGGTAAAAATAACAGTCGCATTTACATGGGTCCATATTATTATTGACTCTCATAAAATTCTTATTCCTATTTTTTGTTTTACTACCGATTTGTATTCATACTAATCACTCTTCATAATTTTTTTCCTCATACTTTTTTGTTCATACTTTTGAAGTCATAATTATCGCAATTCATAATGCATTTTTTTTAAAGACACTTTTACTTTTTGAGATTTTTTATAAATCTAACCTAACCTAACCTAGCGTATTACACGTAAGATATTTAAGAAATTGTAAAAAGTGTACGGCTTCATTAATATTGGCGTTATGAATTCAGATGATTATGAGTTCTGACCGTTAGTACTAAAAATAAATATGAAGATTATGAAGAGTGATCATTATGATGTAAAATGGTATGAGAAACATTTTCGGACTTCCGATAATAGGACTTAAAAAGTTATGTCAGTAGATACGCACCCCATTTACATACATACATACATACATCACGCCTGTTTCCCAGAGGGGTAGGCAGAGACCACTTCTTTCCACTTGCTACGATCTTGACAAATTTCTTTCGCTTCTTCCACATTCATACATCGAGTCATGCACGCACGTCGGTTTCGGGTACTTAAGATTCGGCCCTTTTCCAGTATTTCACCGATTTGACTCGAAAAAGTACGCCTAGGGCATCACACACACAGTACAGTCGCATTTGTTTGTATTAATTCTATTAATTAGTTATGTTTAAACATGGCCGCAACTGACAAGATTATTTTCAGGGAGGTGCATATTGTGCATACACGCGTTAAGTTTTTATTCAACGACGAGACAACTTTTTTTTTATCTTTATGTATAGGGAGGGGGGGGGGGGTGCAGCCCCTTGGTACGCTACCGCCGGTGCCCATGTGTATTAATAATACATAAATTAAATCCCCCCCCCCCCCGTGTGGTTGCCGGGTTAGAATAGTGCCACTCCATATCTTCCCGTGGATGTCGTAAGAGCCGGCTAAGGGAATAAAGGCGTATAGTATTGTTAGGCGATGGGCTTGCAACCTGTCACTAATACACTGGTAAACATCTTAGCCTAAGTGTGCAAAATGTGGTTACAGAATTATCGACAAGTTTTTAGAGTTGTTGGTAATTCTGTAGCTCTGCCTACCCCACTCTGGGAATAAAGGCGTGAGATTATGTATGTATGTATGTAAATTAAATTTAAGATATTTTGAATAATAAACGAGAATATTGAAACGTTACTTGATGAAGTTATTTGCAAAATGCAAAAAGTTTAGTTCTAACTTAGATACCTAATAGTTTCAACAACACTCTTTTATATTATTTATAACAAAACTCTAAATTATCTCTCATTTCAATTTGAGGATTCCTCTTCTTCCCTTAACGAATATTCCAGAACCATACTTAACTCTTATCTACTCAATTAGAATAACTATGCCGCCCACGTAGATACCATAACTTAACCACATTTATCTAAAACGTGTATTAAAAACGACGCTCAATGGAAACGAATTCTAGTTCCATTTAAATTCAATGCCAGCATCCTCGTGCTCCATACAAAGTAAACCTTCTAAAACGAGTTTAAGGCACTTAATTGCCTCTATTAGAACTAACATTTGGAAAGTCTTAAAGTCTTAAAATGGTACAGTGTGGAAGAAAAGAGTTTTTACCCAAGTTGGAGCTAAGTTTGTATTTTATTTTATAAATAAAAAACGAGGTATAAATGGGCGCAACCAAAAAAATCCGGAGGAAGAGTTTAGTCACGTAACTATTATTTAATCTGTGGTAGATTTTGGAACCGTGTAGTTATTGTAATAAATCAAACGATTGCGGAAATTAGCGGTCTTTATGTATACCTATTTGTAGTCGTTATATTTAAAAGGCAAAGTGTGTACGTAGTGAAACTGCAAATGTGTCTGGCCCACCTTATACTGTAGTACAGGATGGGCCAGAAATATTTGCATTTTTTTTAGATTTTTATAATTAGTACTTAGACAAAAATGTTTTGTCCAATAACACCTAAAAAAAACCTGACACTCAAAAATAAGAAATGGATCAATCACTTATAGTCTCATCCATCATAAATATTCTGTCTCAAACCTAACCTAAGCCTGCGCTCTGAAAACCATTCGGAGTTTTTTTTATAGGTAGCCATTAATAATAATTTTCATTAAATTAACCTTTAATTTCATAAACATACCTCGAGCTTCGTCAAGTTAATAGTAGTGACGTCACCCATGGTTAGACTGGAGTCGTCCACTAACATCTGCTGGTACTTTTCACGTAGTTCCATGAATTTGTTGATTATGTACCGCATCTGTAAGAAAAACAATTAAATGGTCAGAAAACAATGAATCGATTCCAAATTATTAAGGAGTTCCGTTCACTTTCCATGGAACTCATGACTATAGATTTTGAAGAACGACGAACAACACAATCACTCGTGAAAAAAAAAGATTAAAATCGGTGAAATACTGGAAAAGGGCCGAATCTTAAGTACCCGAAACCGACGTGCGTGCATGACTCGATGTATGAATGTGGAAGAAGCGAAAGAAATTTGTCAAGATCGTAACAAGTGGAAAGAAGTGGTCTCTGCCTACCCCTCTGGGAAATAGGCGTGATTTAATTGTATGTATGTATGTAAAATCGGCTGAGAATTGGCGAAGAAATCAAGTAACATACACACACAAAAAACGTATACCTACATAAGAATTGCGAACATCCTCTTTTTCTGAAGTTGGTTAATCAAATAGAATACCACGCTCAACAAGCCAAAAAAGAATATTTCCATCTGATTTTAGCTTACATTAAAATACTCTTATAGTTGATTAAGGATTTTAAACTCCACTTTTGGCTTTGCGCAGTTTCTAAAAAGGGTAATCCGGCAAAGTTTTCACGTTAAACCGAAAACAAAAGCGGGTAGCGCTTTAAAATACTAATTTGATGCATATCAGCTATTGTTGGCGGCAACAGTGTGCCTTAAATACGAGTATGTATATGGTAGAATTATCTTCACCAAATCTCGACCGAATTATCGAATTAGTAACCGGCGATTTTTTAGACGATTAAAAGGAATTCGCAGCTAAAAAAAACATATCAAATGAGATAACGTTACTCTTCCCATAAACATATTATGAAAAACGAGATAAGTATGTACGTTATCCCTTTCAACAAATAAAGAAAAAAGAAGGAAATGCAGGAACCGAATTTTTAATAACTAACCTACTCTAAATTTCGGAAATTAGAGTTGATTTAGGGGTGAAAAACGTTATCGCACGAGCTAAATTACTATGGAATTATTTTGACAGCTTCGGGATTTAAAGTTCACGGTCCTCTTAAATGACTAGCTCGTTATATCTTCGCTCGCTCAATTGACGACGGTATGAAAAGAAGCTGCTTTTTAAATAATAACATCTGCTCATTTTTCTCTTATGACTTAAAACACCGTATTCAAATAAAAGGGTTTTTGTCATAGTGACATTTACTCGTATTTTATGTTCCTTGATAAAAAGGGCAAGCAGACGACGGGTTGCGTACTTTTTACTACTCAGTATTTTATTCTGGTTTTAGGCTGTATCCTGTGGTAGGTATTTAGTTGGCTCGGCCGCCGCTTGGTCTCTTTGTTTTCGGTTAGAAAATGTTGCATGTTTGTTTTTGATGTTGTGTTTGGTGAAATACTGGAAAACGGCCGAATCTTAAGTACCCGAAACCGACGTGCGTGCATGACTCGATGTATGAATGTGGAAGAAGCGAGGGAAATTTGTCAGGATCGTAGCAGGTGGAAGGAAGTGGTCTCTGCCTACCCCTCTGGGAAACAGGCGTGATTTAATGTATGTAGGTAGGTATGTATGATGTTTGCAAAGCTTTGATAAGTCGATGCTCCTTTAAATATTGCTACAGCTTTAACCAAGTAATATTTTTTTCACGTTATATTGTAACATTTAGTACCAATTTCACCAAACCATGTTAACCACATAAAGACAATTAGAGCGTTAACAGCCGTCAAAATGTATGAACTAACAGTCGATTAACATTGATTAAATTTAACATCGTAAGGTGAAATTTACTTTACCGCCTACATGGTAACTTAACCTTTACAGAAATATAGTATGTACTATGTCCTCATAGTACATCAGTTCAAGAAATTAATATAAAATACTTTAAAAGTCTTTCTAGCGCGGGTAAAGTCTAACAATAGGATAACATGACAAAAAGCAGTATCATTCTACTTAGTAGAATAGAGCACCTGGCCCCTATCCCACAAAACTTTACAAGCGTACAATTTGACAAATTTGTACGGATCTCCATACAAAAAGTTGACAAAATTGTTAAATTGTAGGCTTGTAAAGTTTTGTGGGATAGGGGCCAGGTCTAGTCTAGTACTTAGTATTCTGGGGCGTAATCAGCTTATGTCAAGAAGAAAGCTCGCTTTATCCCAGTAAGAGCATAACACGCCTGACACCAGGGCTTACTCTGCTCATCTTGTCACTGTTATTTAGGAATAAACCAGACGGCGGCGACCCAGTATAGAACACATCGTTTTGTAACCTTATTTACAACTTAGGGTTTCAAAACCAGTAATGGACAAGGACCGGGTGGCGTTTTCGCGGGTGGTAGGACCTTGTGCAGGGTCCGTCCGGATCGCTACCACCATCTTATCCATTAACCTACCGCTAATCAGCAGTGTTCGCATTGTTGTGTTCCGGTTTGGGGATAAGGTAGCCGGTGAAATGACTAGCATAGAAGCATTCTATCTTAGTCCTCAGGGTTGGCAAGGCATTTGCAGTCTTAGGATTGCATTGCAGTCTTGTGCATGCGAATGTCTATGGGTCACAGATTCCACTTACCATCGGGTGGCCTGTGTGCTCGTTTGTCTTCTCTATGCCATAATAAAAAAACAATGATGGACTTGATTCTTATTATTCAGAAGATAAGGGTTATTCATTTGTTTTGCAATAATCAATTTATGACCGTATGATCTTTGTATTAAGAGCAATGTGCCCATTACTTGCGCCTGTCAGCTAAAAGAGTCCAACACTGGTGTGATCACCTATACGAAACAATCCATGAAATCAGTTCCTGGAATAGGAACAAAAACTCGGAAAATGAGTGCAACTGGTGACATGTTTTTTTTGGCATAAACTGCCGGTGAATGTGCCCGCTGTCCCTTTAAAATATTGTTCCATCTGTCACTACGCCAAACTCGTATAAATTGAGAAAACACATACGACCTGTTTTAATTATAAAACCCCTATTCTTTCGAAAGAATTAGAATACTGAGCCCCTACACAGATACATAAATATAATGATGTAAATTCCTACGTACGTTGAAATAAAAACAAGTCCTTGAATTTGCTTGAATGAAATGAAATAATGACGTTTGAATTATTCAAAGGCATCTATGCTAATTACTGGCAAGGATAACACAAAGCTTTGATAATGCTTTCTTGTTAGCTTTTGTAGAGTTCTTGTTTAGAATAATGCTTACTAAGTTGCGAAATACGTTATTATATGGGCCTGTATTAATAAAATTATCTTGGCTTAAATCCCCGTCACAAGATACGTCAAAGTAAACGTCAAATCATAGAACACTGTCATTTTTGACG
This sequence comes from Acleris laterana, assembly GCA_963966035.1. Taxonomy (NCBI): domain Eukaryota; kingdom Metazoa; phylum Arthropoda; class Insecta; order Lepidoptera; family Tortricidae; genus Acleris; species Acleris laterana. Next base: position 14,958,606 of record OZ014449.1, read on the forward strand.
CATCTCGAGACGAGAGTTGAGATTAGTTTAATTAATACGGTCCATGGTCTTGTCTCTCAAATATATCTGAGTATGGTTAGTCATAAGGTCATAACTTTGTTCTACCGAATATGTACCTACGGTCACGAGCGTTAATTTGGGACCCATTTCAAGAAAAATATGTTTGAAGTCGTCAATGTCATTAGAGATGTCAAGTCATTTGTAACTTTTGGGAAACTCAACCTTATTGTTGTAGAATGTCAGGTTGACTTTGAACCTAAGGTAGGTACCAAATTAAATCTCGTGACTGTATATACCTATATTGTCATCATCATCATCATATCAGCCGAAAGACGTTCATTGCTGGATCTCCTAATCGACCGGTTTTGCGCTACTCGCAACCATCGGTTTCCCGCGATCTTCATCGGTCCACCTTGCCTGACCTCAGTTTTACGAGCGATGTGCCCCGCCCACTTAAAGTCCAAATTGGAGTCTAAATGGGAATTCCCGAAGTTTTACAAATCATGTTCACACATGAATATGCAATATAAAAGTTCACAACGAGATCCTAAATAGGTTAATTAAACTTTTCTCATTACTGATTTCCTCAAGTTATCTGGAAGACCAATATTTGCACGGAAATTTACATTTCCTGGAGATATTTTGCTGCCGAAATTTCAGTATGCTTATATGCTTAGAGGTTTAGTTCGTCGTTTCCCTAAAAGTGGGTCATTATTTCGCCAGACCTTGACAGCTCAAAATGCATAAAACTTGCTACCTACAGATAGGAAGTGTTTTTAATCCACGATGTCCCGTATCCTCCATCCATATTTATGTATGGTTCTTTGTTCCCTGGTAAAGGCTGATCGTATAGTCCGCTTTCGACAAGCGATGTCTCATTAGAGTTGTCTTAACGTCGATAGTGTCACTGGGTAATTTCATTTTAAAAGGTGCTGACACGGAGGAGGTAAGAGTATAATTATGTCATAGGTAGGTATGTAAATAGTATATTTTCAAAGGATGAGAAACACCAAGTTATTTGTACGAAGCTACAATCTATTAACTAAAATCTCCATTTTGGTTTGCCCACACAGGTTTTAATGTATGTATATAGACAACATTAGACGATAATATAAGTTTTAAGTTTAAGTTTCCAATTTTCATTTGTAGACAGTAAACTCTACTCTCTTTTAACCCTTTATAGGGCAAAACTAAAAATAAACCTGAATTCCTCATTAGATTCCTCCTATTCACACAAAATCCTTTCAATAAAAAATACAAAAAGTATTAGTTGTAAGTGGTCATTTAAAGTGTTACTCCGATTCCGGTTACCACGTGACAGGCATGGCCTAGTGTGGGACCAACGGATAATCTGTTCGATTTGTTACTCTTAACAGTGCCACCTTAAGGGAAAAGCCACGTTTTCATGGTGAAAAAACACCGGGCGAAAACTTATCAACATGGGATCAACTCTGCAACATGAGTTGTGAGCAACATGTTTACCACGAGTACCGGGTTAGTTCACCGCATATTTCACGTACACTCTGTTAGACAGGCTAGTGATAGCGACAGAGATTTAATGGTTTTGTGCGCCGGACAGCAGAGTTTTTAATCGTGAAATCAAGCTGCCACGTCCAAAAGCCATAAATATTCGATTTGACATCTCGTTTGTTCACTCTTCCATAAATAGTGTACTGAAAATAGGGGCTCGGACTGTCATGTACAGTTCGGCTCAGGGTACAGTTGACTACAAAAAGATGTATTCACTTTTGAACCTTATTAAAATGCAATAAGGTGTAAAAGTAGAGTTGAGTTGAGTGGGTTGTTAAATAGACATTGACATCTATACTCAATACTCAATCATTTATTTCATTCCACAATATTAGTTTACTGGATATTAGGTTAACTTAAGTTTAAGTTGTTATATAATAAAACTTAATGGCACCGCAAAATATTTTGTAAAGCTCAATTTCTTAAAATTTGCATATACAGTGTATTATAAAATAGACATCTATTCTGCTTAACCCATTTACATACTTTTATAATTGCACATAATAGTGTTTTTATTCATTTTAAAAAGGAACTTATCATGTATTTTATGTTATATTATAGTTTAGCCTTCAAAATGGCTAGCACAACTTACCCGTCTTGTTCAACGCTCTCTAATCCCTCTCTTGTTAATGAGCGACAACGTAGAAAATACCGAATACCGTTTTTAAAGTATTGTAATTAGTGTTTCGAAGTAACCAATCTGAACGCATGCAATGACAAGCTAGCTAGCGAGACGTCGTTAATACATAATTCAGAATAACAAATTGGACAGCGAGCTGACACTTTAGTTCAATATGATGACGAATATTAAATTGAACCTTTTGAAAATAATAAATTAGAGTTAACATGCCGCCACGCATCTCTATTTTAGTATACAGGAAGTGTTTTTTTTTTAATGGGACTATGAGGAAACTGGGAAAACAAATTTGAATTTTACTGCCTAGAATTGGGCCTCACTTGCCATTTCCATTCTTTAGAATTGGTTGGTTCCCGTCACTATTTCATCCTCTATTGAAAGAGAATCACAGTTAGTCTCAAAAGATCACGACTAGGTATAGAAGTAAAGTTTCTTTTAAGAAAATATGCTGTATAGGATTCCATATATTATTAACTAGCTTCTGCCCGCGACTCCGTCCGCGTGGAACTCGTTTATATCGTAGCTCCATACAATTTTTCACCCTCTGTTTCACCCCCTTAGGGAATGAATTTCGTGAAAAAAACTATTCTATGTCCTTTCTCAGGATTCAAACTATCTTTACATCGGTTCAGCGGTTTAAGCGTGAAGAGGTAACAGACAGACATACACACTTACGCATTTATAATATTAGTATGGATAGCATGGATTAATTATTTCAAAGGTTTGGTAATAAAACAAACTGGCAATTATCTCCCTGCACATTTTAATTCTTGTGCAATTAATGAATTGGATAATCGAGTTTGAGCGCTATCGAACTGGCGTCGCGCCAGTGGCTGTGTTTAATGTGCTTCATATTGTCTATTCTGTAGCTTAATCAAGGAAATTATCTCGAGCATTGTTATGGTTCAGTGAATTTGGATTTAATGGCTAGGAAACGCTTGTTCGAACAAGAGATGTAATTATTTAGGGGATCGACGAGCATGACAAAATGTCTCCATAAAATGATTCCGTTTCGGATTCTATTCGTAATATAAAACTTATAAAAGTCCCGCGTTTACAGTCTAACAACTCTCCGGTATAAGTATGTATCGTCACTAGTAATAATGTATTTTATTCAACATTGGGTTCAACAATATCTGATAGCACTAATACGAGTACTAGAGGCATAAAAGTGAGTCAGATATTTTCGAGTACTTTTTCCAAAATACATTATTGCTGCTGACTGTAGAAACAGATGACAATCGCAACTGTCATTATATCTCATTGAAGCACCGTGACACGTATGTACGCTCCTAATGTTCAAACCACAGATGGATTATTTAGATTATTTACAACAAAACACGCAAAATAGGCGCATAATTAAATCATCGAGTTGTGGAAAACTAGCCCGCTGTATATAGCCCTCTACACACTATCCATCCTGAAGGACAGCAGCGCCCGACCTTCAGGCCCGACGGTAGTGCTGTACGCTCTATCGTGCAAAGTATCCATCATGCGAGACGTTGGTGATGTTGGGGCTCGTTGGATAAAAAATCGTTCATGCGAGTATCACGGTAATAATAATAATTATTGTCCTCCAGCAAGCACATTTTGGGTCGTGCCTCGCGCACCGATAGACAGCACGGATGGATAGTGAGTAGAGCGCTTATCCGTGGTTTGAATATTGGGAACGAACGAGCGGTTCTCTGCCGTTTCGCCGAATTATGTTTCGTCAAATGATTCATTTCGTCAAATGTTTCATTTGGGCAAATGCTTTTTTTTCTAAAACTGTAAATATTTCAGGATTTTTTAAAAACTAACCTAACCTAACCTATAGGGTTCTACACGATGGTCCTGAAATAAATCCTGAAATATTTACAGTTTTAGAAAAAAAAGCATTTGCCCAAATGAAACATTTGACGAAATGAATCATTTGACGAAACATAATTCGGCGAAACGGCAGTACACCCGAACGAGCATTAAATACACTTGCACTTTGAAAATATAGGGTAAAGTCACCAGTGGTCAATCAGAGACCAGTAGTTGACCTTATATGAGTGCGAGAAGTGGAAAATATATCTTTCGTACTCTTCCCACTCATAAAAAGGCAGAGGCCGACTGCAGCTCTAGCTGAGCAATGGTGACTTTACCCTAGAGTGGGTCCGGCATCGGCATCTTAAATCCTGTTTTAACCTTTCTTAATGGACTTAACCGATCCTGCCCAGCTCTCCCACAATATAGGTAGCGGTACAGTCTTTATCTAGATGTAATCGGGAGGAAATATATTAAGTGCCACGTGTTGTTTCCGCGATGTAAAAGCGCGCTATATTCACGATGTTCATTTAAATTTTTCCATCTTTCAGGTACGTTCCAGACGTTCCAGTATTCCCAAAAAAAGGTGGAGGTAAGACATCCAAAATACAGCACCGATCAAATTGGCGACGATTGCATCTCTTCGTTTCTATCTTTAGAACTATAGGCAAGGTAAGTTTATCCTGACAGCTGTCATTCCGGTACGTATTATAACTTCAAATATTAGAATACTCCTGTTCTCCTATTCATCTCTCCTGTTCGGAAAGTATGGATTTCCGTATCTCATCAGCGGGCTTAAAATTGCATTTCCACCCCTAGGGCGGAAAGTGATTTTGAATAAAGAATTGATCAAACGCTCTGGTTTTTTTAGACCATGTAACAGTCTTATACAGCCATTACGAAATAACTCGGACTTTTTATTTAACTCGTTTCGAAATTGTATAAATATAAAATTGAGGGTGCAATTGATCACGTTTATCCTTTGGATAACAATCTACTATTACAGCGATAAAATTATTTACTGGCAATTAGGTTTATTATTCAAAAGTGCTTAAGAGTTGCCATACCAAACCAACGATATTTAACCTTTATTGTTTACTTCTTTGCCAATCGTTACGGCGATAACTTGTGTTTATACAAATACCTGCAATAATATTCAAACTAAAGTAATACCATTGCTAATGTCTTTAAGGGGCTACCCGGCGTATTTTAGCGATTTTCAAGTCGATTCAAATAAGCCAAAATGTAGTACAAAAATCTGTAAAAAACATATATTTTAGCTTGGCATTTGTTCTTTATTTTTCACGGAAAAATATTTCGCAAATGTTTATATCTTAAGAGTATAATAATTTCCCGTGAACCCTTTTCTCGATCTATAATCCATTATAACTGCCTAATTATGCGATATTTACACATGAGACTTAACTTATAATTGGACAATAATGTGAACTTTAATTTGGCCGGATGTTTTTTTAATTGATTCTGTAGTTTTTGAGGAAAATAAAATATTCATGTTTGCGCGCTAATCCCCACTAGCGGGTCTCTGCGGGGGCGACGGGCGGCATACGCCGCTTGGCCGTCGAACGGGGAACCCGTGCCGCTCGGAGCCACGCGCGACATGGCGACATCTAACGGCAAACCATGTACCACCAACTCGCCAGCGCCAACAGCGTCACAACGTCAGACAGCGGAACTAAACTGTTCTACAACGCGCAAGCGAAATTTCAACAGTCAGTTGATATATGTAGCACTTCCAACTTCATCCCAATGGACTTCCGTCTCCAGGCATAACACCCGCCTGGAGAGAGATCTCTCTATTGCCCTCTCTAACTACATTGGTGACCCTCGACAATGGACAATTACGCAACCTGACGACCTTCCAAGCAAATGACGCAGTCTCACAGCAAGCCGACTTACCCGCACTGTGCACCACTAGCATTCTGTCATATCTCTATGCCTGGTGTCTACAGTGTGCAACCACTACTCTCACTCAACAACGCGACTCACTGCGTCCAACTACGAGTACTTTACGAGCAAGGTACACGACGCACTGTTGTACTCCACTGACGAGTTTGTTATAATTTCTGGTAAATATACAGGGTGTTTGGCAGTCGGGTGTAGGTTTTAAGGGTGATAGTATAAGGGTCATTCCGAACATTTTTGACCACATTTACTATTATGCTAAGTTTCACGGTTTCCGAGATATTGATCATTTTAATTGGTTTTTTTTGTAATTTTTCCTTATGTCCGTGATACGAAAAACCCCTTAATTCAAGTATTAATTTAAATAAAAAACAGTGTTTTCTTGCATGACTTGAATCACTATGAAATAAGGAAGCTACATGCCATTTTTTTTTCCTTACAACTTTTTGAGTAACCTCACAAAATTGGTTTTTCCATACTTGGTGAAAAACAAACGCGGGGTTCTCTTAGTATGGAGAAAGTAACTCTTGCGCGTTTACTCAAAAAGTTGTAAGGAAAAAAAAATGGCATGTAGCTTTAAAACTTCCTTATTTCATAGTGATTCAAGTCATGCAAGAAAACACTGTTTTTTTTTTTAAATTAATACTTGAATTAAGGGGTTTTTTGTATCACGGACATAAGGAAAAATTACAAAAAATCCTATTAAAATGATCAGTATCTCGGAAACCGTGAAACTTAGCATAATAGTAAATGTGGTCAAAAATGTTCAGAATGACCCTTACTATCATCCCTTAAAACCCCTACACCCGACTGCCAAACACCCTGTATATCCGTAAAGTCATCGTCAAAAGTAACTGATCACTTTAGTACCTTGTCGCTTTACTGTGTCATAAGCAATGCCAACAAGATTGACGAATTTAATGGGATTTAAAGTGCAAAACAAATGTTTTCACGATTTTTTGGTAAGTATTTAATGAATAAAATTTTATGTTCGATTGGGTTGCCAGCTCTTGGCCTAAAAAGTCTCAATACCAACTGCAAGTTATAGTAGTACGCCAACAATCCGTAAGATGTCGTTAGCGGCCTAAAAAGTTGGCCATTATAGTACATTTACTTTATACTAGATGGCGTTACGAAAAAGCGATGGCGCATGTACGTAAACTTGCAGAGGTGAGGAAAGGAAGTGGGGAGGGAAGAAGTTGAAATGCTCGAGGTCATTGAGACGGGGTACGCCCTTAAGAACTGTTTCACCCCCGAGTAAAATTGCCGTGAGACAGAAAGTTAGGTAAGTATGTGAGCAGTGTGAAACCTCCATTATCATGCCACGTGCGAAACTAACTTAGGCCGGTTACTTAAGAGCTTTATTTGAAATAGTGTGGAGAAGTACGAGTAGCTTTCATGTGTCACCGCGAAATATTATACTCTTTGAAAGTCTTTGAAAGACTTCCCTTTTATTTATAGAACCACACATCAAATCATTTCAAAAGAAAGAAAGAAAGAAAGAAAGAAAATCATTTATTCGTGACATGCATAACAAAGAACAGATTAACAAATACAAGAAGAAAGTAGCCACGAAATGGTCCCAACTCAGCGTAATGCTGGCATTAAAGTCAGCGCTGGTCTTCCGTTGGAACCATCAGGTGAAACCACGGAAGGTTACACACACATAATTAAATTAGCACAAAACGAGAAGAAAAATAAAAAGACAAAAAAAAAAAAAAAAACAAAGCTCTGAGTTTCGCAAAAAACATGCCCGTCCTTAGATGGCTGAAAGAGCAACAGTCCCTTAGCCTTACTTGAATTGACGAAAGAAAACCGACATTCAAGACATATCCTATAATCTGTGGACATTCACATGACCTATCCTATCTATGGCAGCGCCTATCTATGGTGGTTGGTTGCAAAGACTACTATTGTACACTGGATATAGACTGGCAACTCGGCGTTGTTTTCTGTCCGAGTAAAAAAAAAAAAAAGGTTGCTTGTTCTGCCATCTAGTTCATGTTATTTAAACTAATTCTATGCGTATGTGTGTGTAAGCATGTGCTTATACATAACCACATACGTAAGCTATTCTCCACCCCTTTATTCATACAAAATCACAACAGGTACTTAAAGACCAATGATAGTTAAGACACTTGGCACATATTAACTACTATGGCTTTAAACACCGTGATTCATAATGTTGTATGAAAAAGGGGTTAAGTTTGATTTAGAGTAAGTACTGCAAAAAAGAACATATTAGGCGTGATGGCAATGTTTTACATTGAGAACTGATAAACTCGCAAAAACGACGGGCTTTTAATTAGTAAGTGGGGCTACGCCGCGCCGCCGCGCCTAATCATTTCTTATTTGCATATAAATCAGTGATAAGTCAATAATTTTAGCCGGAAAAAGTCCACTCAATACAGGATCTCTCAAGATCAATTTATTTTCCAAATGTTTTTTAAAACCTTTTATAACTAATACTCTGTGAGGATCATATATTTAATGGGTCTTCCTAATACTGCGGCCAAATCAACTGGCATCTCTTTTTTAACATAAATAAAGAAAGATAACTAGTAATAACTAACTACTAAGTATTAACACAAATATTTTCAAATCTCACAGATGTGGCCGCAGTGTACCTATCTATTTTCAGAGCTCGAGGAATCCAACTAAATTACATTGTCATGTAAACATATGAATATGTAAATAAATCATTTATTGCATTTAAGCTTATTATGTTTAGATACACTTGTTTAAAATTATGACGAGTTTTCTAAACAAATTAGCGTACCTAATTAGGATGATGACATTGTTGAACTTAATTTTTCAACTTTTTATTGCTTTCATAAGCTGTTATTCATAATATACAGGTGTTAGGTAACTTATAACTACTTATAAGGTATGAGATCTTTATAGGGCACAGCAACTTACAAACTAGTGAGGGGCTTTTAACTTTCCTATACACACAGGAACTTTACTATACACTTACCCTAGTACTTAATATCGATTGAAAACTGGAAATTATTATAAAACAAAGACGACCTATAGGAGCGACCTATGAATACCTACGTAAGACTTCGAAGATCCGAAAATTGAGATTTTTAGACTGAGCCTTTTTTATTGAGCAGTTTTTACGATCTTGTGTACGTAAGAACTTGATTTTGCCATAAATTTAGTGTAGATTTAATCAATTTTGACGTCATAATTGAGTATCAATTTGTATGCGGTGGGGTGTTTTCAACGCGTAGTAAGAATGTTGGACTTTACTTTTTTTTTCTGATTTCTGCAGTGGTCTTATAATAAATAAATTTCATTTCACTTCATTTAACAGAAATAAATTGATTGGTTTCAATAGCCTCAAAGACAGTTCTTAGAAATAATGATTTAGATGATGATCCAATGAGCCAATTGTTCTTTGAGTCGGGTATTTCGCTTCATCTTCATCTTCAGAGAGGCAGAGAGGCGTCAGTCACTGTTTTTCTTTTTTACATAATGGGAGTTCAGCTGGTCTTCACTGCAGGTTATTATGACAATCTTTTGTTTTTTTTCTATAAGTATTATTTGGTTTCTATAATCTCACAGATAATACGAGACAGAATCTTTGTGCAGATAAGTAGGTGTTCTTGTTAAAACTGGGACATATTTCTTTGCTCTGGACACAAAACCGCCTCCAAGAATCTCTTGTAACCTAAAAATAATAAAAAAATATTATAATAAAGTACCTCTTGTCTCAGTTCCAAGGGGCGAAAATTACCTACATAGCAAAAATCAAACGTCTCCAACGGCAAAGATACTTTTCTTACCATTTTGTTACGTAAACCTAAACATGATGATAGGGGTGCTTCAACCAAGTCAGCCGTTGGGGTTAATTTTACAACTTTTGAACAAGAACTTAGTGGATTGTTTGCGTATCATACGTTTTGTTTACGTCATAGGTACATACATACATACACATACACACAGACATACATATCGTATTTGGCTCTAAGTATGTGGCTGTCCAAGAAAATCCAAAAGCTAAAGGACTTATGTCCCTAGAGGAAACATATACCTACCTAACTTTATGCCGCCTATATGTAACTTCCCTGCGCATGAGAAGTAAAATGTTTATTTTTGTTGCAACTACATTGAGTCGTCCGCCCCATGTTACATACGGCGACTGCAACGGTGTAAAGAACACGGCAGTCGGCTGAATTCAGCGATCGACAGCTGCAACCGCCTAGCTACGTGATCGAAGTAGGCGGACAGACCTAAAGTAATATAAAGACGACGTTCATTCGCCGCAGTAGTTTGAAACAACTTCGGCGACCGCATTACGGGAACGACTCAGTGTAATCACCGTTTAACTTTACCTGTGTTTTAAGTCATCGTGAAGCAAAATTTACGGCTCTTGCATTGAATACCCGCAGCCAATTGTGCAGCATCCACTACAACAACGCTCTCGTTCCGCACCATCATCGGTGCCGTCAAGACAAAATTATGCCATTGCGAGAGCTAAAATAAAATTCTGTGTTTTTTAAATTGTTTTCGGGCGAATGTTATAAATTCGAAATTAAAAAGGTTAAAGTTCAAGTCGTCAAAAACAACTCGGTGTCAAAAGTGGGATATTGATCATGTTACTTCTTCACCTCACCATCCGGAGTCAAATGGGGGGGAGTCGCGGGCAACAGCTGGTGCTACATTAAAACACTTTAGCTTTGTAGTACTAATAGTACTTGTACTACTACTTATTCTACTACGTAAAAACGCAGCCCAACTTGTTTAAAACATGCAAAGAAACTTGTAAGTTTAACACAAGGTACCCTAACAAATTGGTAATACCAGAAAAAAGAACAAAATTGTCAAGTAGAAATGTAAACAGTATGTCAGTTAGTATTTACAACAGACTGCACGATGAGATAAAAAAACTGCCACTGGCCAGTTTTAAACGTGCACTCAGAAAATGGCTTGTTCAAGAGTGCTTTTATTCGGTCAATGAATATTTTGACTATTATAAATAATTGACTTTTTTACTTTTTTTTTATTTTTTTGCATGCCAGCTGCTGGTGAAATGTGTGAGACTAATAATTTTAAGACATCTTATGTACCTACCACATTTTAAGCAAAATAAAGTTATTCTTCTATTCTATTCTATTCTATTCTTCAGTGTCAATAGTCTCCTGAGTAAAACCGTCGACAGACGGACGACGGACAGACGGACATGGTGAAATAAAAACGGTTGTTATTAAGTAGTTTTAAAACAAAGTAAAAAAAACACAAAGCCGCCTTCAAAAAGCAATAAATAACATCTTTTAAATGTTAGGTAATAGGTCAGTCCAACTGAAGTCTGCTTTTGGTTAAAAATATTGTAGGACGCCGACTTCAGTTGGACTGACCTAAGCTACCATTTTAAAAGAAGTTATTTTTTGCTTTTGTAGTCGGTGTTTTGTTTTTTAAACTATAATTTTATTTTATACTTTTAAGTCATCATAATTATGCTGTTATGTAGTCCAACTTCTCAATTAATAAGAAACTATAGAACATTTAAATCTCGCCGCAAGCAACGTCGCGGGAAAGTCAGAGTCATATATTTAAACCTAAGTATGCTTCATCATAGTCGCTCAACTATCTTAATCGAAATATCTTGTCAGCACGCTTGAAATATATACCGTTTAGGAGTTCCGGTGGCCATCTGTGGTCTTCATTATCAGTTCCACTTTACCAAATAGTGCTTTCCAAGAGCAAATACAAGAGTTACTATGAACAATACCAAAATCACTAAAGGTGTGCCTATACATTTTATAGAGTTCCGTTGATTCCTCATAGATTCCATCATCTTAATCTAAGATCTTAATTTTGATAAAAATAGGACCAAACAGAAAGCACTAGCTTTCAAATAAAAAAAGAATCATCAAAATCGGTTCACCCAGTCGAAAGTTCTGAGGTAACAAACATAAAAAAAGAAACACAGATGAATTTTGGGAACCTCCTTTTTTGAAGTCTTTTAAAAAAGGAACAAGGTGTTGTTTGTTTGTATTTCACTTCAAATGCACTTACCTAAATATCTCAAGTTTTTGAAATAAATAATATAATATCACATATCATACATAACTTAAGAGCTTTCGTATAATAGCTTTCTAATGTTTGAAGCATTTTATTTTCGGTGACTCAAGTTTGTTCTATCTAAATAAATAATTACTAATGATAAGGTATACTTACTTTAGTTTTTAGTACTAAATACTACACCTGTTTAAAACTCCAGCGCGATAGTTCGAGACATCATCGTCTCGGTTCCCGCTCTTGTACACTGGGGTTATAATTACTTGCTTTAATAACGCATCAGGGAATCGGTATTCCCCCTGAAATTATTAAATATTTAATATTCTGTAATAAAATAAGGTATCTCAACTATGTTAAATCTTATTTAATTTAAATTGTATACGTCATTGTAGAACACGTGTATCGCTGTTCGCTATCGTCTATATCACTAGAGGTGAAGCACGCAGTGCGAGTTAGAGCCCAATGGCAACGCTCTGTGGTTGCCCCAGCTAGGGGATTAGGAATTAAAGTAAGTCTCCTGTTTTCGAGACCAAACTATTGAATTCCAATATGGTGGGTCTACGTTAAGAATAGCGGAGATTCTGTCGCCACCTTCCAACTCCATCATCAGATCACCTCTTAGCTACGATAATATTGCGTTCTCATAGAGTTTACATACCTATGTGGTCCAAATTTCAGCCCATTCCGTTAACGGGAAGTGGGTCAAATTTAATTTGCAAGATTTGACCCGTACATACCTACATACATTGCAAGTTAAATAAATGCTTGTAAAAATCGGAAATGAAAAGTAAATGGGTATTATTTTGTAGGGATTTTATCAGTTCAGTGAAGCCTGAAAGGCTGAGAGACAGACACATTTTCCAATTTAATCAATAGAACATATGGAATCTGTGCGTGACCCATTCATGTGAAATACCTTCTACGGTCCAATTATTGCAGCCAGGTACGAAGCACACCATAACACATCATGCAACGTGAAAAATTCTATGAAAAATTCGGAAATGAATTTTTCGCTGACATAGAAACAAAAATTTGAACAATGTCAAAAAATGTCAAGACAGTTACTTATTGTGTTGCCATATTGATTCAATACAAATTGTCATAAATTATATATTTTTGCATTTTTATAAACCATAATATATATTTCAACATAACAAAAGTTAATAAATATCCTTTTTTGTATTAATGTTACATTTTTGTTTGGTTCCTAAAGTGCATTTTTTTTAATCCATCAGCAACACTGACATTGGTTTTGTTTCGTATCGCTTACGAAAAAAAACTCGTCATGTCTCGAAGATGGCGCTCAATCATAAGGCGGTCGTTGAAGCGCTTACACCGTTGACCAAGAGTCTATTATTGTTTAATCCACGCGCCATATTAATTATGTCAGAGAAGAATGAAAAGCGAACCATATCAAATGTACTAAGTTGCCATAGCATGGTTGGTTGATATAACAATGCAATTGCATGCAGCGCGCAGCAACAGATACTATTATCTTAGCAATTTCGTTTCCTAGAAGAATTGAAAGTGCAAAATGTTTAAAACAAGGAACATGAAATTATATACAAACAAATTGTGGCGAGCTGAGGTGCAACTAATGCGGAACACGACCGTTTTCGTCGGGGAAAAATAAAATTAAAACAAATGTAAAACGTGCTTCTACTTTCAAATATGGATGGCAATGCAGGCAGATGGGACATAAACCATAGGTATGTATGCATTAATTTTGGCATTAGAAACAAGAAATGAGAATAACTGATTAATTAGATACCTATTAAGTAATATACTACAAAGAAGAGTAAGACAAGTGGCCATATGTTGAGAAAAGAAAACTGTCATGATAATATTTTGCATAATGGTATAAATACATGGATTAAAGTAACAATTGTAAAACTACTACAATAGTAATTTTAAAGGATTTGTAAATAATATGCAATGTGGATAAAATTAAATATGGTGGGAGGTTATTTTTAAAAGCAACTAGTGTCGAGTCTTAAATTTTCTTCTGCTACTTGGTGTTCAAATATATGTTTTTTTATTTTTATTCTGAAACTATGTATATTTTGCAGGTTCCTTATTGGCGGTGGGATGTTATTCCAACATTTGGTGGCTATATAACGGAAACTTCCTCGAAAAGCAGCTGAAGCATGTCGCGGGGTCAACAATTTGATTCCACATTGACGAGTCCCACGAAGCCTCTGACTAGACAGCTTTTCGAAGAGATATAATGGTGATTTGTGGTGTAGTACTCCAAAAAGCAGACAAGCCAAGTGCAGCTTGCGACGGTGTTGCATTTTGAGAATTGCATGTTTGTTTAAAAATGGAGTAACATGGGCCCTTAACGGAATGCTGAAACAGAAGCGAGCACAGGCATTTTGAACACGTTGAATGAGTCTTTTAGTTTTAGCAAGTATACGTGAGCCAAACACAGAATCCATATAATTTAGTTTTGATAAAACAAGTGACTCTACAAGTTGAATGCGCAATTTTTCGTTTATGAATGGCCTGATCTTGTATAACACTTTAAGCTTGTAAAAACAACTCCTAACAGAATTGGAGATATGCTTCACGTATTGAAGTTCTGTATCCATTAACAGGCCTAAGTTTCGTGCTTCATACACTCTCTCAATGGGTTCATCCTTCAGCATGACTGGTTTTGTTGGACTGAGACCTGCTAACTGTTGCCTACTGCCAAAAATCAGGTACTTTGTTTTATTAGGGTTTAACAATAAGCAATAGGCTAAGTAAAGTTTTTGGAAGATATGTATATTATATTTTTTATCGATAGTCGTCATCCTAAAGATCAAGAAATTGCGGCTCTTTTATTTTTATTTCCTCTAATATTTTAGAAATATTTTTTTTACTTATGAAGTTGACATTTGTACACTTCAATGACTGACTAGCTTGTTGCCTTCGTACTTAATGAAAAAGAAAAAAAAACACTTCTATATCTGTCATTGTCAAATCAAATCGAAGTAAACAAACGATTCAATACAACGGCTATTTTCTGTTTGCTTGTGTTTCATGTGATCAGTGTTTTTAGAAATATTTTTAACGATCTCAGAACGAACTCTGGACTTTCGTTTTGCCGCTTTGCTTTAAGACCTTTGCACGATATTTGGTCTAAGATTTATTTTCGAACCCTTTGGCACTTCTTCTTGGACACCGATTTCTTCCTTTTTCGACGACTCTTGCTCTGCTTTTTGATAGCCACGAGAGCACTTTTGAATTGTACAATCCACGCAATGAATTCAGGCAATCCCACACGGACTGTGGAAATGGAGTATTACAAAGATTTACTTGAATTTACTTATTTGAATTAAACCGTTTGTTTACTTTGATTTGATTTGACGTTGACAGATATAGAAGTGACAGTTTTTTTTTTCTATTTCATTAAATACGAAGGCAACAAGCTTGTCGGTCATTGAAGTGTACAAATGTCAACTACATAACTAAAAAAAAGATTTCTAAAATATTAGAGGAAATAAAAGTAAAAGAGCCGCAGTTCTATGATCTTAAGGATGACGACTATCGAAAAAAAATATAATTTACATCTCTTCCAAAAACTTTACTTACCCAATTGTTTGTGGCCCAAGTAGCTATTCCCGAGAGATCCATGTTAAGCTTTTCAATTGCACTATCAATCTCAGATGGTTTACACGAGATGTATACTTGTATGTCATCAGCATAAATATGGAAATTGCAATGTGTGATTTGTGTCTTTATATCAGCAGAATATAAAATAAACAGTATCGGACCGAGAATTGAACCCTGAGGGACTCCTCTAGTAACTCTCACTTTTTCCGAAATCTTTGAAGAACCGTCATTTAGACTCAGCTTTACGTAATGGTAGCGATTGTTTAGATAACTGTCGAACCAGCTTAGCGTCTTATTTTCAAAGCCATAGTAATTTAATTTAGATAGCAGTAAGTTGATGTTGAGACAGTCAAATGCCCTGGAGAAGTCCAGTAGCACCAGTAAGGTACACATTCCTTTATCCTGAGAACACAAGATATTGTCAGTAACATCCAACAAAGCAGTTACTGTGCTTCTCCCTTTTCTAAAACCAGATTGTACATCTGGCAGAATGTTGTTACTTTCAATATAATTTGTCAATTGTGAACATACAGTTTTTTCCATAATTTTCGACATGCATGGCAATAAGCTTATTGGTCTAAGTTCATTAAGCTCCAATGGATTTGAGTTCTTAGGTAGGGGCCGCACTATAGCCAATTTCCAGGGGTCGGGAAATGTTGATGTTAAAATAGAGGTGTTTATTAAATTTGTAATAATGTCAATGGTGTATGGAAATGTTGTAATGAGCATGGTCAGGTTAATGCCGTCGCAGCCCTCGGCATTTGATTTTAGACTTTTTATAATTTTGATAATTTGATCTGAGCTAATAGGTTCTAATCGAAAAACAGAGTCATTAAACCTATGAAAATGAAAGTAAGTCAGCTGTGATATAGAAATTTCTGAACTGCCTGGCAAGCTTAGAAAATGATTGTTTATGATATCAGGGTCGTTAAAAAAGGTTGGTAGTTCAGTATCATTTTTAGGCAATAATGTAAATTTAAGGTTCTTCCATAGAAGTTTTGGATTATGTATTTTATTATTTATATTATATTTAAAGTAGGCTGCTTTCTCAAAAAATAGTGCTTGGTTTACCATGGATTTTAAATCTTTGTAATATATTTTTTTAATGTCTGACTCGGTTTTATGAAATTCAGCTGCTGCTTTGTCACGCAATCGCATCATGAGCTTGACTGTATCCGTGATCCAGGGATAAGAGCGGGCCTTAATTATAATTGACTTTATAGGCGCATGAAGGTCAAAAAGATTAACAATATTCTGATTCTAACAAGAAACACGCTGCAAGAACAAAATCTTTTCTCAGAAATATGTTGAATAGTGAAACACTTTCATTTTTCACAAAACCTTTTGATGTGAAGAATGAAATTTCGCCTAAGGGGCTGTTGTTTGATCAGTAGTTAAACTAACTAATTGTTAAAATTCGAAAAAGGAACTGAAATTTGACACATTTTCTTGAGATTCCTTCAAATTATCGATTCCTTTTTCAAATTTTAACAATTAGTTTTATTACTGATCTTTTTTTTTTATTTTTTTATTTTTTATGGCATAGAGAAGACAAACGAGCACACAGGCCACCTGATGGTAAGTGGAAACTGTGACCCATAGACATTCGCATACACAAGACTGCAATGCAATGCAATCCTAAGACTGCAAATGCGTTGCCAACCCTGAGGACTAAGATGGAATGCCTCTATGCTAGTCATTTCACCGGCTGTCTTATCCCCAAACCGGAACACAACAATGCGAACACTGCTGTTTGGCGGTAGGTTAATGGATAAGATGGTGGTAGCGATCCGGACGGACCCTGCACAAGGTCCTACCACCCGCCAAACAAAACAAAAGGCTCTAAATGTTAATATTTTTTCGTAGCTGTAGTTTTTGTGGTCGTTTGGTGGAACCCTTCGGTTCCACGGAAAACACTTCAGGAATCGCAGAACTAAAGCAGATTTTCTACATAAAGAGTCACATTTTTGCTACTTTTATTAAATTGCTTACTGAGGGAAAACAAAGTTTTCAGGTTCTCTGAATACTTTTTCGTCTTGTTTCATGTCATGGAAGCTACGAAGTTATTTATAATATCATTTTTTTAACGTAAAAAAAAACGTTGCTCAGTTAACATATAACTATAAGCACTTTGGACCAACTAAAAAGGAGAGTAAACATAATTAAGTGAATTTTCAAAAGAATTTCATTACAACTTGATCGTGTTTTATATCAACCTATTGCTATTATGTTCACTTAGTCAAAGTCAGGCCTGACACCCTAAGGCTGAATTACGTTTGCACTTCACAGAGAAATAAGTAAGGACGACAAGATGCATCTGTCAATGTAAAACTGTACGTTGGGACAACACAGCTAAAACAGCGACTGGACCTAGGCACTTCAAATTTGGAGGGAATATTCCTTGAGTACCCTAAGGTAAAGGTACTAAGGAAAGGTTTTTCTAAAACTGCACCCCAATGCGAAAAAATAACAGGATTAGCAGGGAATTTTACGCGAACGAACACACAGGCGCCCTCTAGTTTGGAATCCTACTAATATTATAAATGCGAAAATTTATGTGTGTGTGTTTGTTACGGGTACGTATCATAATAATATAAAGTTCAAAATACGTAATGGTCATAATGGTTTTATTTCTGAAACCGTAAACTTTTCAGGACTGTTATAAAACAAACCTAACCTAACCTAACCTAATGGTTCCTACACGATGGGTTTTAAAAAAATCCTAAAATATTTAAGGATTTAGAAATAAAACCATTATATATTATGACCATTATGTATTATGACCCATTACGTATTTTGAACTTTATTTATTATGATACGTACCCGTTTGTTACTCCTTCATGGTACAACGGCTGGATGGATTTGGATGAAATGGAGTTAGCTTGTGACACTGGATTAACACACAGGCTTTTTATTCCGGAAAATTTTAAAGTTCTCGAGGGAAAAATTATAATAGAAATCTACGTGGACCAAGTCAAGCAGAAGCTAGTACGGATATAATTTAAGAGCCATTTCGCAGACGCTGAAGTCGCAAAGTTTCCGCAGTCTGCCGGAGTGTTTGTGTAGGATCAGTTTATTTAAACTAAGGCTCAAAGAGAACCGCGGAGTGGATGAAATTCTGCTCAATAGCGGGTAGTCATACCTTGCTAAGACAATAAACATTATCTCAGATTCGGTTGCCGAAGTAGATTCAATCGTCTCTTGTTAGTAATAACGTTGTGATTGCTACAGGAATCTTGTGTGAGATGCTGCTATTTGGCTTCGTAGGGCTGTATAAAATGAGAGCGAGTGCTCAAAAATTCAGTATTAGGAAAACCATGTTCTACCTTGCCTTGAACTGAGGTAGAAAAGGCCCTTGGGTGATTATTTGGCGATTTAACCGCCTTCATTATTGTCTTCGCATATTATTCAAGATCAACTGTATAAATTCCTTGTTCTTTTCATTGGAAGGGAGAAGTTGCTATCATGATATCCATTGACAATACCACAAAAGGTCAAAAGCGGTTACCGTAAAACGGGGTTAGTAGGGATAACCTAAAACAAGTCATAACTGTTTGTAACAACAAATAAGAACAATGGACAACAACTTTACGTCTATTGGAAATAATTTCAGTCTTATAATGCTTTTCATTCAAATTCAAATTCATTTATTCCTTTGCTAGAATGTAGTATTACAATGTAGTGATGGTGAATATTAAACTGGCCAATACATTCTGCTTCACTTAGCATGCAAAGATTAAGTAAAATTAAAGTTAAAATTAAATTAAACAATTGGTCCAGTTGTAGGTAATTAAAATATACATCTTTGTGGTTAAAATATTCCTTAAGAGTCAAGTATACATGAAGAGCTGTCAACTCAAAACGTCAACAGTGTTGGAAGTGTCGAGATATTTTATTTCACTATAATTATTTAGTCATAGTTGTAGTCATTATATGTATATTTTACTCATAATGTGTTTTAAGTCATAATGCATTTTTCTCAGGACACGGTTATTTTTTCTGGATACTTATAAAACTAACCTAACCTAACCTAACGAATCTACACGATAAACGTTTATTAAAAACTGTAACTTCAGCCTGAAAGAAGTTACTTATGGCAAAAAAATATATGGCAGTCAAAGGGGTCCGATATTTTATATTTATTTGTATTTTTATATATTTTCTTACCTAGTTATTTGTGTAGTATGCGTATATTTACCACTTTTTCTAGTTCATTTATTTTATGTTGTGTACTCACCCCTTAATCCCTACTACATTTTACGCTATCTATCTTAAGTTCGAAAAAGTCTTACCCGCTGTTTCGTTTGTCCGATATTTTAATTTGTTCGTTTTTTTTTCTCTGAACTCGTTTAATTTTCCAGGTTAGCACAAGTTGGCCGCGACTTGGCTGTCGCTCGGATCTCTCTTTCTATCTAGTCAGTAACGATAGAGACTGAGTGAGAAGCGAGAAAATACAACTTGTGCTACCCGTGCTGGGTTGTTATAAAAGTAAACTAACCTAACACACAGGTTCTGTAGTAGTGTTCTGTGGGGATATTATGACATAGCAATGCAGTTCAGTTTACGCCAAGAGAAAAGGACAGAGCTATATAACTACTATAGCTCTGTCCTTTACGCTCGCCGTAAAATCATTACGTCATAATAACCCCCCTGATCTCTAATTTTGAAAAGTCAGAGAAAAATGTTTTTTCACATCGTTAGGTTATCTTCAAAAACAATATGTTTTTACCAAGTAGAATAGAGCCATTGAAAGTGTACCAGCGCCAAAAAAAAAGTAGCAACAGGCAAAGTGCCTTATAAACATCGTATTCACTGCCGTAGCGAATTTATGGTTCGTTTTAAAATGCACAGATACAAGTACCTTTTCACCGCTGTTTTCCGGAAGTAGCATGGAGCCGTGAACTGCCTTTCCGGTGCAGGTTATTTTCACATCTGAAAACAATCCATTATATAATAGACATTTTAAACAGTTGCATAATGACCATAAGATAACCGTTTCATATTTCGTATCGGAATTGAACTAAAAAAAGTTTGTTTGTTTGTAGGTTAGGTAGAACGAATCTCTGTAACTATTCACTACTCTATTTTTTTAAAAGGACCCTACATTATCCCTGAAGGATCCTGTATCTATAGTCAAAAAGTGTTGTTTTACAAAATGAGTTATAATATAGGTAATTTAAGCTCTCCAGTATAAAAATATAAAACCGTGTAAAACTATAAAAAAGCAGTCGCTTTGATAATACTATAAAACTTACGGATTTTACACTCAGTGTAACTTATAAAAGAAAAAAGAGTCTTTTACGTTTCTGGTGCCATTTTACGAGTGCCTAGCCTCATAAAAAACTGGTCTTGTCTTTGATCTCCGAATCGAATTACCACAGAACTATATGGAGATTACCATCCGTTGTAAAAAGTGCAGAACCAATTTAAGTTAATAATATATAACTAATTGATTAGTTACTTTAAAATCAATAATCCGCCATCTTGAATTGAAGGTGCTAAAATATGTAGGTTCATTTTTAAACGATTCCCCACAAATTGACTTTACGACAAAAGTGACGATGAGAAATTAAAACAATTCAAAATTGTGACCAATAGTGAAACTACCTACGAAACCAGGCGATCCAGGGTTCGATACCCAGTTTGCGCAAAGGTTCGTGTGATGAGCGCGAGTAGTTTTTAAGTATATGTTCCTCTTTATAAGTAGTTTATCGTTAGGTACCTATAGTAAGTATGTACAAGCCTAGAGCTTAGTTTGGAACTAGGTCAATGGGTGGTTGCCTGATATTTATTTGAGATTGTAGCGGTATTTTGCTCTCTGGTTTTCACTTTAGCTTTTTGATATTTGACACAGTATCATAAACTCGAACATGAAAAAACGTTTAAGTTTAACTACGGGACAGAAACATAATGCAAAACTAGTGTTGTTGTGCAAAAAATAAAGTCTATTTTACGAGATGCATGCAAAACTGTGGCGGTTCGGAATCGTTCGAAATTTAAAAGATGATATTAAAAATATCGTTGTACGTTCACCGTAAAGTTTATGTAGATACAATAAGGGGATGTTTACTAGTTCTTATTCCACTATATGCTTGTTTGTAACATCAATATATTAAGTAACGTTTTATAAAATCATACATATGGAGTATAGCACTATATGGAAGCGAGGCATGGACCTTAATACAGAGAGACAGAGAGAGGCTCGAAGCGTTTGAGATGTGGTGTTGGAGAAGGATGGAAGGAATTAGCTGGACGGAAATGGTATCAAATCAAGAAGTATTAGCGAGGGTAAAGGAAAAAAGAAAGATATTAGAGATTATAGAGAACAGAAGAGGAGGCATGATTGGCCATTTATTAAGACACGACATGCTGATCAAAAACATTATAGAGGGGAAGATTGAAGGAAGGAGGGGTAGAGGACGACCAAGAAGAAGCTACATGGACCAAATCAAAGAGAAGGTGCATGTCGTATCGTATAGGGAGGTCAAGGAGCGGGCAGAGAGGAGAGAAGATTGGAAATTACTCCACCGACAAGAGCGAGGCTCTTAAATTAAGAGAGAGAGAATTAATTTTGCTTACGGTATTTTCATGTTTTGTTAAAAAATGCGAGTTAAAAAAAACCATGTACTTATATTCCCTACTCCGATTTCATAAGTTCATATTTTCATAATTATCCATGATGAAATAAAACAAACATGCGCTACAAAAACAAGTTTTCTTACAAAAATACGTTTTATAAGTTCTGCTGGGAGCTACGAGGCCATCAAAGCCGTGATATTGCGTTCTAGAAAATATCGTGTAACAAACATACTTTATTGGGTTTCATATAACTCTTATTTATTGGTCTTATAAATACGGTCATATTAATAAAAGTCATGCCTTATTAAATAATAATATTTCTTTCGGAGAAATACAAATACAAAATAATATGATATAATATGAATAACATTGTAAAAGTTAAAACTAACAACGCCGAGTTGACAAAGCAATGCGGTCTTAAGACTGCACCGAGCAAACGTCGAGCGTCCAGTGGCGCCCTCATTACTATTATTGTGTTTTCGAATTAACTGAAGAATTTCCTTGCAATCAGACAATACGTTTTTTTAGCGCAAGTAAAACACTATTTATGGGATACGTAATAACAATTACCCTTTGAGTAGTCAGTTTAACCGGAAAAGGTGGCCACTTTTTTCTGTTAAGTTTATAACTCGAAGGTGAACTGTTATTGAACTATGTGATATACCCTGTAAGTTGTGTTTTCATTTTTAGTACAAAAAACTACCGACCAAATTTCAAGAAAATACTTAATTTATTAGAAAACACAATAATAGTAACGAGGGCGCTACTGTACATCCGGCGTACGCTCGGCGCAGTCTTAACCCACAGTTGACGACATTCGGTCGCTGCTGGAAGAATGTCCATACACCATACAACATAATTAACACCTTTCGACTATAAGTCAGGTCACTTGACTTTATGGCACTACAAACAAATGGAGCCCTAGCCAAGAAACTGTGAAAACAGTTTTGCAGCACGTTGTTGTTAAACTAAGTTAATATGTTATAATAAATAAAGAAAGAGATATACAAATCGAAAGTGAGTGGACGGGTTGGAAGGGGCCGCCCTAGGCGTGCTTTTTCGAGTCAAATCGGAGAAATACTGGAAAAGGGCCGAATCTTAAGTACCCGAAACCGACGTGCGTGTATGACTCGATGTATGAATGTGGAAGAAGCGAAAGAAATTTGTCAAGATCGTAGCAAGTGGAAAGAAGTGGTCTCTGCCTACCCTTCTGGGAAACAGGCGTGATTTAATGTATGTATGTATGTATAGATAAAGAAAAACAAAAAAAAAAGATATAACTAAACGCTTCTTGTTAACGTTTGTCTATCACTCAAAGTGTATGGGATCACATTCTCGTGCATTGCAATAAACCCATATATTTTGAGGGATAGAAAAGAAAAATGTTGGTAGAGTTTGCATCTTCTGAGGTGCAGCGAAGCAACCGCATTTGCCTTTTGTCTACAGAAAATTGCTGTTTGGTATGAAGATGCGTACACGTTATAAATAAATAGTATACTAAGACTGAACCGACGAAACATCGAGCGTCCAGTGGCGCCCTCATTACTATTATTGTGTTTTCGAATTAACTAAAGAATTTCTTGCAATCAGAGGATACGTTTTTGTAGCGCAAGTAAAAGCACAATTTATTGGATACGTAACAAACTTTAATAACAGTTACCCTTTGAGTAGTCAGCTTAACGCGAAACGGTGACCACTTTTTTCCGTTAAGTTGATAACTCGAAGGTGAATTGTTATTAAACTATGTGATATACCCTATAAGTTGCGTTTTCATTTGTAGTACAAAAGTCTACCGACCAATTTCAAGAAAATACTTTAGTTTATTGGAAAACACAATAATAGTAATGAGGGCGCCACTGTACATCCGGCGTAGGTACGCTCGGCGCAGTCTTAAATACATAGAAAACATTCGTGACTCAGGAACAAATAGTCGCGCTCATCACACAAATATCAACCCTTACCGGAATTTGAACCCCATTCTTCTTAAACCTCGGACATAAAGTCACTGATTTCATCGACGAAGCATACCGTCCTTGCAACTTCGTATGACTAAAATATAACAATTTTGTCATTTACTGGCGAGCACACTTGAATACCTCACTACGCTCCAGTATTGTATTTTAGAATTCTGAAGAATTCTTTGTTTGCTCCGGATTTCATATACCGCCTTCGCCGGAAATATAATTATATTTCTTTCGTGACACAATCTTCAACAATACAAAAATTCTTTATTAAACACCACAGCAAGGAAAGGATTGAAAAACCGGGCAGGAGCATCTCGGACCATGCTCAGTGTAGGGTTCCGACGCGGTTACTACACAAAAACTTTCTCAAGTATGAACTAATTTGCCTACTTATATAATGTTATTTCGTGCTGTCTTCAATGATTTTAATAGGTATAAACACTTTTGTCACCTTCTTTATCTCAGAAACCAATGTACTCTACTTAGTCATGTTAATTTTCCTTTAAAATTCGATATAGTAAAGTCACCAGTAGTCAGCCTCTGCCTATAGTTTGTATGAGTGGGAAGAGTACGAAAGATATACCTACTACACACTCTTCGCACTCATATAAGGTCGACTACTGGTCTCTGGCTGACTACTGGTGACTTTACCCTATGTGCTTTCATTTAAGATATTTTTCATACTTTTAGCAATTGCAGTTCCATGCAATATTTTCAGATACCTATCCAACGACACCGTGCACCATGGGGTAGATGAGAAAAAAAACATCCCCGAACATTTACGTGAAGATTGTTTTCAAGATTTTATTTTACCACTTGGTCGATGTGACTAATATTCATGCCGAATTGCATCTTTCTAGAACTAAGATTCTCTGAGCTCAAGCTGCTGGACTGACGGACGGACATTGCGAAACTATAAAGGTTCCGTAAAACTACACAACTATGGTAACAATAACCAAACAACAACAACAACAACAACAACAATAAACAATAACAACCCCCCAACAACAACAGCCAAACACCAACAATAGCCAAACAAGCCAATAGTCAAATTTTCCTCATTACATTATTCTAAAATATGATATTTTACTGCTATTATTCATGGGTATATGTACTGTTTGGCCTAAAATTGATTGCTCTAAACTCTAGCTATAGCTAAAGCAATCATATTTTTAGAATAATGTGGTAAGTAAAATTGGACTATTGTTTTAGACCAGGAGGACCATAGTTGTGTAGCTCTACGGTTCCTAGTTTGACTATGGAACCCTAAAAATACACATTGTAATGAAACAGTCTTCGCAAAGCGCTAGAGGCACTACGATACTAGGGTATATACATACTCATATCTACAACTATAAGTACTATAACACCACTTACCAAGCAAGGTCGTTAGGTGTAAACTCGTGACAGTCTCCGTTCTGTAAGGGCCTTTACACGCACACTAGAGTTGGGTACTGCTTTATAGTTGTTTAGAAGTCGCGTTAAATAAACTGGAGTTTCCTTACACCTTTGTGCATACAAGCGGACCCCTGTTTTGTACTGGTGCGAAGAAAGTATAGTTTGCATCTCTAGGGGTGAATTAAGTATGGGCAGGGTTGCGGACGAGTAGGTATACGACTTATAAACGCTGTCAGTTTATACGCTGAGTGTAAAGGACAGCGCTATATAACTGCTATAGCTCTGTCATTAACACTACTAATAGCATAGTTATGTCATGATAACCCCCCTGTTATTTGTACTAATAGGTATGTAACAGAAGTTTAAACGTTTAAGGTGTCAATTCGCAGCCCACGGCAGACAGTCGGCACCGGCTTCTGGGTTTCTAGATATCTAGACCATCGATGTGAGTATATGACAAGGTAGATAAATAAATCAGAGGACAATGTCTCACCAATTGACCTAAACTAAGCCCTAGGCTTGTATTATGGGTATAGACAACGATATGAATACTTATATAGAGAAAATATGTAGAATACATCCATGACTCAGGAATAAATATTCGCGCTCATCACACTAATATCTGCCCTAAAATAAAATAAAAAGATAAAAATAAAATATTACACAGTAATAAAATAAAATATTAAAATATTAAATATTACAGATAAGGTTTTTTTAAATTAAGTAGACATTTCAACCCGACAGAAAGTGACAACGCATACTTCAACTAAAATAGATCTTCTTATAGCGCGTTTATGATAAGGGGGTAGTCCGTTCACTCCGAGAAGTTTATCAAAAGTAATTGTCCATGATCTTTTATTAAAAAAAACAAATGGTCTGGACACACAATACGAATTAATGAAATGATGGTGTAATTTTGTGAAAAATAAATATAAGTTGTATGTGGAGGCTCTATTGTCCGGGGTTATCATAAATCAGATGTTCAGCAATTAGCGCCGTCATGGGCTAATGGCATCTAGATTACTCGCGGGCTTTATAATTTACAAGCCAGCACGAATTCCAAATGGCTCATTGAAAAGTTAACCAGTGGGCCTTTACAGGCTTTACTGGTTGTATTTTGTGCACGAGAGATTTTCATTTAGTGAAAAAAAACAATAGTTATGACATTAGTTATATTATATCACAACCAAAGCTGGTAGTAGAATAGAATAGAATAAAATAGAAAATATTTATTCAACGCACACATAAGAAAAAACAATATAAAAGAAAATAAAGTAAAAAGGAAGACATTACGTTGAATAGGACCCCTCTCAGCATTTTGCCGCAGTGGAACTGCGGCGCTAATTTTCAGAGGGACCCTGACTTAAAAAACTAACTAAAAATTAAACATTACACGGGTAAGAGTAAACAGTTAACAGGTAACATTACAAACACTAGCGACAATTTTATACAATGAATAAAAAAAAACAAAAACAATTCACGCTTAAAACGTTAACAAAGACTCAAAAAAGTCTTGAAATTCAAAATTGGCAACACTGCAGTGTCATCCCTTTCAAATCAATCTAAGAAAAAGGGGACGACACTACAGTGTTGCCACTTTTTAATTTCAAGACTTTTCTGACAGACTGTAATAGACTATTTTGTGTGGCAACACCAGAACAACACATAACCGTTTCCTGTTAGATCGTAGCAAGCGACGGCCATATTAGTACCTACCATCATCATGTCATCATCATTAGAGCTGTTGGTAATTCTGTAGCTCTGCCTACCCCACTCTAGGAATAAAGACGTGAGTTTATGAATGTGTATGAATGTATGTATAAACGTATCACAATTTTATTAGAAACTACTTTTTTTTCAGTATACCTACTGCATAAAACCAATAAAGTCACACATTCCATGAATTTTGGTAGACACATACAGTCGTTAGTTTTCGTATGTAGGTACCTTGTAGTTACTTGTACATACACAAACATTTCAATCACACGTCACCTTTTTGAATCATTAACTAATGAAAAACGTGTATGTACTTAACAACTAACCCCTAAAGTAGACTCACGATTCCATACACTCTGTAACGTACATACACTCTTTACTACTCGATGACGAAGGAAAGAAGGAAGTTTTATTTTATTTTTGATGACGTTAAGTTAAGTTCCATACCGACTCGATATCGGTCATCATTTGCATGTTACGAGTACGTAACTTGGCTGTCATCGTTGAGTTTATTTAGCCATATTTTTTCAATATTGACCGTACTTTCAGTAGTGCTTTTCACTTTAACGTCATGTTTGATATGATGGACTAATCTGTCCAAGGCGTTAAAATGACAAGGTGCAAAAGTGTACAGGTACTTTTAGCTTCGACTGTACATAATAACATATACCTACTCAATCAATGTACGAGTACCGAAAAATGTTCCTACTTTGATCCCATGGGTAATTCTGCTCTATGGTTATATTGAGGTAATCTGTATTGTAAATCGATTATTTTCAGCAAAGGATGATGGGCAGTTTTGTATGGACACTGGTCTAAAAACCAATAATGACAAGCCATATGCCATTTTAAAGGTTTTTTCATGTTCCACAACTTTTTGTATGGCGGGAAATCTTAAATCACTGTGTGAAATATTAAAAAATCTGGAACATCGAGACGCCTACATAGACGACTTTAGCATAATTACTTTGAAAAACCGCTGTCTTTGCATGGCGATAACTTTTACCACACAAAGATTTCGAACCACCTGCCATAGTAATAATTTTACAACTTAGAATTTGCTATTCGGGGACATATCGCTTGTCCTTATTGGTCATTAGGCCAATTAGCCCACACTCCTTTGTCATCGACTTTACTTATATTATAATACAAACGAAATACTCACTATGGAGCATAGTTACCCATGGAGGAACAAAGTAGGTACATTTTACGGTACGTATTTTTAAAGACCACTTAAGCGAATTAACTCCTGTAGAAATCACAACCCCATTACTAATAGGAGAGGATCGAATCTACTTTGGCCATTGAATCCGATATACTGCCTATTGGCTTAGGAGGGCGGTATTCCGACAAATTGTTCTGATAACACTCACGCCACATGCTCTTTTCTCCGTTGAAGACCAGGAACTCCTCCCCAGGGCTGGAGAGCCCCTCGTCCAGCGCGAACCCCGCGTGCAGCGCGCGGAACGCCTCCGTCTTCACGAACTCGCCCATCCCCGCCGTGCCCCCTTTCTCCTCCTCTAAAACAGAAGGGGTGGAAAAAAATCTTGACTTACGTTTGTGGTTATTATTTCTATGGTGAACACTAAAAGTAAGTGCCAACTGACTTCAGGAGGCCTAATATAACTGCGGTTATTGCGTGACAAAATGTGGATAAAACATCCGTCACTTTGTAACGAGGTGTATCTACCTTTTCTTTTATATTTCACCTCGTTCAGTTAAAATGATTCTGGCATTCACCTATATGGCTATTTTTAATCAAAATTCTAAATTTGAGTTCATTCAAAATCTACGTTCGCCTGGACACAACGATTGATCAGTTGCTCACGAGATTCCAAGCTATGAACAAGTTCCAATTGTTACCAATTAAAATGTTATAAATCAAGTCAAAAGTTCCTTCATCTAAATAACCGTTAACCCTGTTTATGGCACTTATTGTGCCTTATTTCTTTATTATAACAACTAGAGGCCTTTTTAATAAATTACCATGCCCTGGACTCCTGGTGTTTCCAATTACCATACCCGTTCCTGAACCTGATCCAGGATCCCGCGACTTTACCTGATCCGGCATCCTGTGACATTGGCGCTCAACGTTCCCGAACCCCACCCAGATCCACCACCAACGACGCCGAAACCGAACCAAAATAAATATATATTTTTTTTAAATAATTTTATACTCCTATTGTAATAGTTAGATATAATTATTTTATTTTATTTTCAAAATTCAAATTGGTTTTAGTCAACCGATCCAAATTTCGATCATCCCTCTCGGCCTAACTACTTTTATTTAATAATATAATTAATTTTTTTTTACCACTCTAACCACCCCAGGTATATTATTTACAATAATAATTAATTTTAATTAAGTTCTATTACATTATTAGTAATCGCGTTATAGGGCCAACACTG
Source organism: Acleris laterana (assembly GCA_963966035.1). Lineage (NCBI taxonomy): Eukaryota > Metazoa > Arthropoda > Insecta > Lepidoptera > Tortricidae > Acleris > Acleris laterana. The sequence goes on from OZ014449.1 coordinate 14,988,177, forward strand.
ATAAGTACACTTACAATAAATATTAAACACACTTTATCACAGACAATAACACATACAAGATTTCTTCGGAAATCTAAACATTTCCTCATCTCAACCTGAAGTGTTTTTAAAACTCCTCGGAGTCACTGACGGAAGAGTCTGGAAATAAATACGGGCAGTGCTGTTGGGGAATACCCTCAGTGTATCCCATTTCTTTCACCCGACATTTAAAACTTACCTTCCAAATTATATTTAAAACCAAAATAAACGCAAATTTATATATAATATTTAATAAGAACAATAATATCACTATTATAACTTATTTAAACATTAATACCACTAAATCCTCTTTATCACTTTTACTATTTAACCACTTTAACCACTTTCCAACTTTCTAATAGTGATTTTATAATGAATCCAATTCTTCTAAATAAGCCTGAACTCATCTATGAGCTCAAGCTTCGTGGAGTCCAATATCCAAATACAGCACAAGCCGATGACTTGCGACAATTGCTCACTCCTCTGATCAATACGAGTAATTCTTGTTCAGATCAAGCGAGTCCATATCCCCTTGAGCAAGACTTCGAGGACATCAAGAAATGCCTCACTCTTGTCACTTCTCGCATTCTCCTATCCGCGACTAGCACAGCTCATAACGATAAAATACAAACGTATTTGAAACATTTAACAGCCCGAATTAATCGTTTGCAAATAAATACGGAACATTCTTCCGAAATTTTATTGACATACAAAGACATTTGTGAGCAGTTGATAGAATGTCAAAGAAAAGTAAATTTTTCACAAACGTCAACCACCACATCTACTTACGAATCTGCGACCTCTTTACTTACTCCGCCTACAGATTTCGACCTACTCGCGCATAAATTATCTAACCTAGCCGAAAATAAACCAACCGATTTAAAAAGGTTTAATTTCAAAGGAGACGGCTGTCCACACGATTTTATACGGGGAGTGGAAGAGTTCGCAATCGCTCGTAATATAGACCACAAACGATTACATAATTATTTATATGATTTATTATCGGGCACAGCTTTAGATTGGTATAGAGCCAAAAAATTAAACCTGACAGATTGGCAAAGTTTTAAAAAACAATTTCTTGAAGATTTTGAACTCCATGACCATGACTATAATCTCTTGCAAACAATAAACTCTCGAAAACAAAATAATAAAGAGAGAGTCATAATGTATTTCTCCACCATGGAAGCACTCTTTTCAAAATTACATGAACCATTATCAGAAACAACAAAAATAGCAATTTTACGTAGAAATATCAACCCGATTTATAGTTCCAAATTATTACCCACTGATTTAATATCAGTTGACCAATTATTTAAATCTTGCAAATGGTACGAAAGTTGCAATCCCACACTTATTTACTTACCATAGTCATGTCAATGACCAACAATCATTCAGAACAATTAACAACCCAAGAAGCCATACACATTCCAGTATGCCCCAGATTCCCCCATTCCCATATACATCAACGGTTAATGCCGAAACTCCTTCCCAAAATCCAACGATTCGTTACACCTGTCCACGTTGTCGGACAAACGCTCATTTGTTGGAAAATTGTACTAATAAAAATATAGTTTGTTTTCGCTGCGGCAAACAAAATGTAACTTATTCCAAATGTACCAACTGTCATAAACATTTAAAAAAACGAGTAAAGGAGAAAAATAACATTAATAAAACTAATACTACAGAATGGAATCAATGGTTAGACACGATTAAAATATTTTTCACATCTTATAAATCGACATCAATACTCTTTACCAAAAATCCTAATGACGAACGTCCCTATGTTAACGTACAGTCCAAAAACTTAATTCTATGTGGCCTGCTAGATAGTGGTAGCGCTATAACTATTCTAGGCAACAATTGCCATAAAGAATTAATACCCCACGGTTTCAGTCTCAACACAAAATATACAATTACAGGATCAGTAGCAAATGGACAACCAATACGCTCCATTGGTACCATTGAAATACCAATACTCTTCAAAGAGAAGGTAGCTATTATTACCGCTCATGTTATACCCTCTATTAATCAACCCTTGATTTTAGGAATCGACTTTTGGAAAATGTTCAATCTAGCCCCAGATATTCTTCAGACGTTAACGTCTTTTTCAAATAAACATATCAATACTTTAGTCATAGATACCCCCTCTAAGCAAGTCACACATTATGACACACTTACAGACACTCAACGTCTAATTTCGGATACTATTATCCAACAATTTAAAAATATTTCAACGGAATCCCAACCATTAGGAAAAACACATTTAATAGAACACCATATCGATACTGGCGAACACCAGCCGATCAGACAACGCTGCTACCGTCTTTCACCAGAAAAACAAAAAGCTTTATGCAACGAAGTTGATGTTATGCTAAAGCTTAATGTAATTCAACCCTGTGAAAGCCCATGGCTAAACCCCGTATTAATAACTCCTAAAAAAGATGGCACTTGGCGCTTTTGCATAGATAGTCGCAAATTAAATTCAATAACGCGTAAAGATGCCTACAAGCTTCCTTTCATTTCAGATATTATTGACAAACTCAAAAATGCCAAATTCCTATCATCAATTGATATAGCAAAGGCTTTTTGGGAAATACCTTTACGTCCTTCAGATAGACCTAAGACTGCCTTCTATGTACCCGGTCGTGGTATGTTCATGTTTCGTGTAATGCCTTTCGGCCTCACAAACGCCCCCGCAACCCAACAACGCTTCATGGACACTCTTTTTCCTTCTGAAAACCTAGATAACTCCGTATTTACTTACCTCGATGATATAATTATCATTAGTAACACTTTCGATGAACACATTGCATTATTAAACAAGGTTCAACAAAAGCTCGCTCAAGCAAATATTACGATTAACTTCCCCAAATGTTCATTCTTTAAGAAAGAGTTAAAATACTTAGGCTATATAGTTAATGAATTTGGCTTACAAACTGACCCTGATAAGGTTAAAGCCATCCTCGATATTCCCATTCCCACTAATCCCCGAGAAGTAAAAAAATTTTTAGGAACAGCAAGCTGGTACAGACGATTTATCCCTGAATTTAGTACAAAAGTTGCACCCCTCACTAAACTCACATCCACTTCTAAGAAAGCTCCCCCATTCAAATGGACTACAGAATCTGATAAAGCTTTCAAAACCATTAAAGAGGCTCTTGTGACCACTCCCATACTTACATGCCCAGACTTCACCAAGCCTTTCGCAGTCCATTGTGACGCTTCCAGTTACGGAATCGGTGCTATGTTGACCCAGGAAATTAATGGCGTTGAAAAACCCATAGCTTACATGAGCAAATCTCTAACTGGTCCACAAAAAAATTATTCAATCACCGAAAGAGAACTATTAAGCGTAATATTATCCCTAGAGCATTGGCGCTGCTACCTAGATAACGGCCAAAAATTCACCATTTATACAGACCATTCAGCATTACAATGGTTCCTCCATCTCGACAATCCTAGTGGACGTCTAGCTCGTTGGAGCATCCGTCTCTCAGCATTCAACTTTGAAATTAAACATAAACGCGGCAAAGATCATTTAATCCCAGACGCTTTGTCACGTTCTCTACCTATTAGTATTATTAATTACAACAGTTCCCATACAAGTGATGACTGGTATAATAATATTTACTCCAAGTGTAGCACTAACCCGAATACTACTCCAGATTACATTATAAATAATAATAAACTTTATAGATATTCACGAGCAACTTCATTACTCCACTCCGATTATAATTGGAAGGAAGTAATACCGCAGGAATATAGAATCCCTCTCATCATAGAAAACCATTCTATCCCTACTTGCGCACATTTTGGAATTTTTAAAACATACCAAAGACTAAAATTAAAATATTATTGGCCTGGTATGTACAAAGATGTTTCTAATTTTGTTGCAAAATGCGAAACTTGTTTAGCATACAAACACCAAAATCAACTCAAGATTGGTCTCATGGGGAAACCAAAACAATGTGTCCGTCCTTTTCAATGCATATCGATAGATTTAATTGGTCCCTTACCCACAATCCTAAAACATAACAAATATATTTTTGTAATAACATGTTGTTTTACAAAGTACTGCCTTCTTTTTGCAATCAAACGTGCAACCTCCTCCGTTATACGAGGGTGGATTGAAAAGTTCTGAGCCTGGTAAAAAAAACTAACTGGCTCACTTTTTATAACAATTTTATTTTTCGACATAGTCTCCATGAAGGTCAATGCACTTAGTCCACCTCGCCTCCAACTTCATTATCCCATCAAAAAAAAAAGAATCTCTGAGGTCGTTAAAATATGAGTCTACTGCTTCTTGTACCTCCATATTAGTCGAAAATCTTTGTCCTCCCAAGTGTTTTTTGAGGTTTGGGAAGAGATGATAATCGGAAGGAGCTAGATCCGGCGAGTAAGGGGGATGCGGCAGCACTTCAAATCCACAATCATGTATTTGTGCCATTGATTTCGCCGAAGTGTGAACGCGAGCGTTGTCTTGGTGAAACAATACTTTTTTCGACAGCATTCCAGGTCTCTTTATTTTAATTTCCTCTCGCAGACGACGTAAAAGAGCACAATAGTACTCTGAATTTATTGTTTTGCCCTTTTCGAGATAGTCTATCATGATAACCCCCCTGCAATCCCAGAAAACCGAGGCCATTACCTTATTAGCTGACAAAATGACCTTGGGTTTTTTGGGTGGTGGTGAACCTGGTCTTTTCCATTGCCTGGATTGTTCTTTCGATTCTGGTGTACTGTGGTGGACCCATGTCTCGTCCATAGTTATAAAACGATTGAGAAAATCTTCGGGGTCACGTTGAAACATGTCCAAACAATCTTGGGAAATTGTAACCAGTACTCGTTTGTTCTCGACTGAAAGCAGTCTAGGCACCCACCTGGCTGACACCTTAGAAAATCCAAGAACATCGGTGATGATGTTCTGTGCCCGCTCATAAGAAATACCCATTGCTTCCGCTATCTCCACAATCTTCAATCGCCTATCCTTCATTATCGCATCTAATATTTTATTGACATTTTCATCCGTAGTAGGCGTCAACGGCCGCCCACTCCTAGGCTCGTCTTGAACAGTCTCCCGGCCACGTTTGAAATCAGCTACCCATCTTTTTATGGTAGCATACGATGGAGCAGATTGCCCTAATGTTTTGTTCATATCTTCAAATATTTGTTTTGGTGTTAACCCCTTCTTTTGCAAATATTTTATGACAGAACGGTGCTCAATTTTATCCATTACTTGAAAAATCAGTGACCTTATGTAGCAGTTCCAGCATAAAATGCAAAATTGTGACAAGAAAAAAACAAAAGATAGTGCATAATGGCGACTAAATATGGCACTTTTACCTGCCAGTATTTATTTGTTTTTTTTTTATTATATACAACCTTAGGCTCAGAACTTTTCAATGCACCCTCGTAGTACATATTTTAGAAAACTTAGTTTTTCTCGTCTACGGTATACCACAAACTATCATTCTTGATAATGGTCCACAGTTCACAAGTCAAGAAACGACTGACTTATTTCGTTATTATCAAATACCCAAAGTTCAGTATATTCCATTATATTGCCCTCAAGTTAATCCCGTAGAAAGATATAACAAAGTTATAATCACAGCTGTGTCTTCTTTCATAGAAGATGACCACAGGACATGGGATATTAATTTACACAAAATACAGTTCGCAATGAATACAGCAGTAAATGAAACCACCAAATATACTCCAGCATTCCTTGTATTCGGCCGCGAATTAGTCACATGTGGATCGGTGTACAACACTACTGACCTCACAGATGACATTATCTTCGCACCAAGAGACGAATACGCAGAAAATTTAGGACTTCTTCACCCAATTTTCTCCGAAGTGCAAACCCGTCTTTGGAAAGCACACCAAATTAACACATCTTCTTACAATAAACATCACCAATATTACGAATTTAAAGAAGGAGATATCGTCTGGAAACACAATTATACACTAAGCAATGCAAATAAATATTATTCCGCAAAACTCGCCCCAAAGTTTATAAAATGTAAAATAACTAAACAAATAACACCACTTATATATGACTTATCAGATATGTTCAACAAACCTATAGGACGTTGGCATATTAGGGATCTAAAACCTTTTCCTAAAATACATAACTAACATTATCTTTTTACCCAACACACGGACATAACTCGTTATTTTTCTCCTATTTCTTATCTCGTTTCTTAATTAATTTTGTACATATATATAAATACTTAATAATAATATCGTAAATTTAATTTAAAAATATTAAGATCATAACTCGCCTCATTAGTACTTTTTGCATAATAATCACATTTCATTACAAATTCTTCAACTTGTAACATTATATTATATATGTATAACATAATACCATAATATGTTATAATATAATTAAACATTATTTTCATAGTTCTCTAACTATTCAACGTTCTATTTCTCAATTGTGTTATGTAGTAATTCTACAACACGTCTTATCGAATATACTTCGATTATAATATACATGAAGTATGTATTAACATACCACATCATTTAATATGTAGTATTCCTACATATTAATCTGTATATATGTTTTAGGTTAAGCATTCATCATTTAATTAATATACCAGCGGGTGGTTACTGTAACAAGCCTTAATACCAACTGGGAACAACTTTACGAGTATCTTCTTTATTACCAAAGTCAATACTCTAATGAAAGATATTTGGTTATACTTACGTATTATGGTTAACCAAAATAATGAAAGATTGATGTATAAATGATAGATGTATGTGTGAACTAGTTTCGTTTCCCGTGTAAATACTCATCCCATTTCAAAATTATCATTCCTCATCTTACATTAATATTTAGGAAAAATCCATCCGGACTAATAATAGTCCCTCAGGATTTTCCCTTCCAGGGCAGCCCCGGTATTGTAACGAGGTGTATCTACCTTTTCTTTTATATTTCACCTCGTTCAGTTAAAATGATTCTGGCATTCACCTATATGGCTATTTTTAATCAAAATTCTAAATTTGAGTTCATTCAAAATCTACGTTCGCCTGGACACAACGATTGATCAGTTGCTCACGAGATTCCAAGCTATGAACAAGTTCCAATTGTTACCAATTAAAATGTTATAAATCAAGTCAAAAGTTCCTTCATCTAAATAACCGTTAACCCTGTTTATGGCACTTATTGTGCCTTATTTCTTTATTATAACAACTAGAGGCCTTTTTAATAAATTACCATGCCCTGGACTCCTGGTGTTTCCAATTACCATACCCGTTCCTGAACCTGATCCAGGATCCCGCGACTTTACCTGATCCGGCATCCTGTGACAACTTTCGACACATGTATAAGTACGAGAGTGACAAATGGTTTATCCATATTTTGTCACGCGTAAAGCGAAACCATACTAGACCAGGGTAGTGATTCTGTAAACAACGCCGGTCGTGCGGCCTGTCGAGTGATATCCAAGCGGCGAGATTAATTAGTCCCGTCAGTGCGAACAAAACACATTGTAGCGCGTGCATTTTAAATTTAGCAGCCTTATACGTTCGACCCATCGTGCTGCTAAATTGAAAATGCACGCGCTACAATGTGTTTTGTTCGCACTGACGGGACTACTTAATCTCGCCGCTTGGATATCACTCGACAGTCCGCACGACCGGCGTTGTTTACAGAATCACTACCCTGAGGGCCCAGGCAAGATGCATTACGCTAACTAATAGCGTTTCTATTCGTTGAGTTATATTGTTGATGTTATGGAAATGTAGGTTGTATGTTTCTATTATTTTAGGCCGTTTAAAAGAATGAAAGTAAGTCGCCATTATAGGTATCAGCGGTTTTCATCTGCTTAATCTAATACTTGACTGTGCAATTGTCCTTAAAACACCCATATCAGTGCTTTAAGAAAATAAAAGTACTTTAAAGTAGTCGTTCCAACCCGTTACGCTACCTTTACTGCCCTATAAAAATCTACTTATTCAGGGGTCGAACCGAATTACAAGTTTCTAGGGCCTGGTAGGAGATTCACTTAAACTACTCCCTCATGACCTTGGCGGACCAATTATTAACCGGTCATGAAGTTCTCTCGTCAGAACGGAAAAGCAATGAGGATTGTGAGATGCTGAAATCGGGTAGCTGTCAAAAAAAAACCATACAAATTTAGCGCCAGGTGGGAACGTTTCCCACCCCTAAATTATGTTCCATTCTTCCGAATTTTGAATTTATATTAGTACATACACATACATACATACTTTCACGTCTGTCTCCCAATGGGGAAGGCAGAGACTACCTCTATGGAACGCCAGGTGCTCCGGTCTAAACATACAACTTTCGCTTCCTCTACATTCATCAATCTCTTCATGCACGTACGTCGGTTTCGGGTGCTTTTGATTTGGCCCTTACTCATTACATCGCGAATCTGATCACCGTACATCCGCCTAGGACTTGAATATATTGTAGTTATTATAAAAGTTCTCCTTTGTCTCTACACATATTGTTATGGTATTGCTTTTACCTCTACCGCTTTTACTGTCAAGTAAAGATTAACATTGACAAATCAAACCAAATCAAATCAAATCATTTATTCTGTAAGTAGGCCCTGTAGGCACTTTTACAAGTCTGAGTCTACCAGCGCTTCCAAAGAGACCACTGTTGAGAAGAAGCGCCGCAAGAAACTCAACAGTAAGCCGTTTTTTAAAAATAAATCCCTTATTACAATACTAAACTTAAGCTACATAATTTAAATGTCATAGGGATGTACAGGTCCCAGTAGTAATAATAATTAAATACATCAAAATGTCAGATTAAAATAAATAATACAATTTCGGAGATGTAAACAGGCTCCAGGTAATATAGAGTGAATCTACCAGCGCTTCGGACGAGACCATCATTGCGGAGAAGAAGCGCGAAACTAAGTTACATTAAGTAAAGTAAGTTACATTAGGTAATAAAGTAATAAATAATAATTTCTTAAAACTACCAAAAATAAAATCATTACAAATGTAAGGTCAATAAACCTCAAATAAAAACAAACAAACAATAAAACACTATGAGAACAACACGACGAGGTCTCTACGTCAAAAGCCATAACTAGAATAGAACTAGAATAATTGAATGACTATACGATAACATGTCAAAAGCATTAAGGTCTAGCCCGTGTGGAATAGGACCTCTGTTGCGACCTTTTAAATTGTTATTACGATTGCAAAGTGTTATGTTTGCGATCTCGTTTACAAAAACGATTTAGACACGATTAGACTAAATGAGCATCGTAATAAGTCCATTATATTTTATCATTTTAATCTCGGAATAAGCGGTACTTTTCTTTTTACTATGTAACAAGAAAGCAAGTCAACTCAAAAAATAAACATCTGCACAAAGTTGCAAAAATACTATACTATGAAAATAATGGAGTCAAAATATCTTTTTAATACAGTTGCTCAAAAAGTGGTACCTTTCGTGACTGCATATAGGGACTCGTATCAAATGACATGCTTTCCGCACTTGTATCACAATGTACTATTAGACGCCAAAGATAAACGGCGTTACGTTAAACCGCACTCGCGTACCGAGTGTTCCTAACCATCGCACACTAGGTATTATTATATTCCATTTCAGCCACTTGACCATTTTTTAGCATTTGTAAGTAACAACTAAAACAGTTTATAATATACATATTATATAATCGTAGCAAAGGATGATGGTCAGTTTTGTATGGACACTGGCCTAAAAACCAATAATAACAAGCCATATGTCCTTTGAAAGATTTTTTCATATTCTACTACTTTTTTGGCGGAAAATCTTAAATCGCTGCGTGAAATATTTAAAAATCTGGAACATCGGGACGCCTGACGACGTTAGAATAATTACTTGGAAAAACCGCGGTCTTTGCATGGCAATAACTTTTTTCACACAAAGATTTCGAACCACCTGTCATAGTAATAGTTTTACAACTTAGAATTACCTATTCGGGGACATATCGCTTGTCCTTATTGGTCATTAGGCCAATTAGCCCACCCTCCGTTGACGGTTGTATGTTTTACCATTTTTATAATACAACAAAAATAAAAATACGTTGTAATAAAACGTTTCTTGTATGGGGACGCCGTTTATTATATCAATTTCAGTGGAAAAAAAGTTAATCCGTCTTAATAAAATATTTTGTAAAAATAAACAACCCGCTATTACGGTTCAAAAGATACAGCTCTTTAAATTAAGAACGGACGGACAGCGTTGTCATATTAATTCGGTTACGGAACCCTAAAAATTAAAAGGCGCAGCAATACCCTACTTACGTCTGTTATCCTACAGGATGTCCGCAGCTCACGTGAAGATTAAAGCAGATTTGCATATTTTAAAAGACCTACATATTAAAGTTCACATTCATGAATATGACATGAGGTTGATGAGGAATGACATGATAAGTATACAAATAACGAAAAGCAAGCTTTAAAATACAACTGCTATTTGGATAATGTCGTCCATGTTATGTTAAATATGCATTTATTTGTATGTAGGTATATCTATACTAAGTAATAGTATAAAGCTGAAGAGTTTGTTTGTTGGTTTGCTTGAACTAATCTCAGGAACTACTGGTACGATTTGAAAACTTATTTCAGTTTTAGATAGCCCATTTATCGAGGAAAGCTAAAGGCTTTGTATCATACTCACATAAACCGAAGCGAAGCGAGGGCGGGTCGCTAGTACTTTTATCTAACCACTTCACATTTAAAAAAAATGGTAACATACATACATAAACTCACGCCTTTATTCCCAGAGTGGGGTAGGCAGAGCTACAGAATTACCAACAACTCCAAAAACTTGTTGATAATTCTGTAAACACATTTTGCACAATCAGGCCAAGATGCTTACCAGTGTATTAGTGACAGGTTGCAAGCCCATCGCCTAACAATACTATACGCCTTTATTCCCTTAGCCGTCTCTTACGATATCCACGGGAAGACATGGAGTGGCACTATTCTAACCCGGCAACCACACGGGGAAAAAAAATTGCACATGGTGGTGGTGGTGGTACGAGCGTACTAACCTGGTACAAAAGTTAAGTGCACGGTCCTCCTTAGCCTGGTGCCCTGACTCTTGAGTCTCCTGATGGCCTCCAGATACTGGATGGAGACACACTTCATATCCTGAACTCCTCGGCCGAAGATCACGCCGTCCTCAATTTCGGCGGAGAATGGAGGGTGCTTCCAATTTCCCTGAAGACATGTGGGATAAAAAAATACGATCAACGGATGGCACTATTTGACTGATAGATTGCCGCTCTGTCTTTTTCTCTTTTATGGCAAAAAAAAGGAAAGCAACCATTGTATATCGCACGTTTAGTAGAACAGCGTGAGATATTAAGACTGCGCCGAGCGTACGCCGGATGTACAGTGGCGCCCTCATTACTTTTATTGTGTTTTCTAATAAACTAAAGTATTTTCTTAAAATTGGACGGAAAGTTTTTGTACTACAAACGATAACACAACTTATAGGAAATATCACATAGTTTAATAGCAATTCACCTTCGAGTTATCAACTTAACGAAAAAAAGTGGCCTCCTTTTCCTGTTAAGCTGACTACTCAAAGGGTAATTGTTATTAAAGTGTGTTACGTATCCCATAAATATGTATGTTTTTACTTGCGCTACAAAAACATACCGTTTATTAGAATACACAATAACAGTAATGAGGGCGCCACTGGACGCTCGGCGTTTGCTCGGTGCAGTCTTAATCTGAATGACGAAATGATTTCAATGTTTGAAATGTCACATTCTGTCACGCTCTGGTAAACGTGCTGTACAGTGTGTTACCAGCACCCTCGCTTTTTTAAAGTAACGTATATCTGTAACGTAACTATGCCATTAATTTAATTAATCAAAATTTTCAGGGTTTGTTAACTTTCTAACATTATGTTAATTGCCAGCAATCAGCAGCAACAGCAGTTTGACAAGTGTAAATGACAGTCGACGGATACTTTGATTATTATGATTTGCCTCCGTACCACGACACGGCTTGTACTAAGCAACGGCGATATTGATAACGATGAACACGCAGCACATGCACTACATTTAATTGTGACGTTATTTATTATTTTTTAATTGATAATATTTGCAAATAATTGCTAAAGCAACATATTATTGGTAGTTTTAATAAATGCCGGCGTGCCGGTAACACACTGTATGTGGAAATTGTGAAACAGGCCCTAAGTACCTATTAAAAACCCTTAAATTTTTAACAGGGCCAATATATTACAACTAACAATCATTAAAGTATTTGTGGTTGAGCTTTCTTTCTTACGTTCCAAAGTATGTATTTTTGTAAGTATGATTTTGCCAATCTCTCTCATTTTAAAGTACAATTTTAAAAAGTAACGCATTCACCCTAGATTCTTTGAATTTACCAAAAAAATCCTCAGTTTTTATTAAACATTTCAACATCTGCCACGCTCTTGCTAGAGCGTCAAATTAAGACCTTTTTTAGTACTTAATAAAATCTGACGACGACCTATTAATTACTGACAAGTTAATACGCTAAAAACAACGTATTTTAATAATCAACCCATATTCATTTAAACAAGAAATAAACATGAAGAATAACAAAATTCTACCTCGTCACAACGTCTTAATTTAAATTTTCCTCGCGACGGTTTGTATGACCGAATAAAATACGCACGTAAAATTGCTAACCTTATTTAAAAAGTTTTTTAAACTTGAGTAATTCTTGTCTTTGAAAGTCGAGTTGTGAAGCTTCTACAGATACGCCCATGGAACGGCCTAGTTTGACATTGGTCCAGCGGCAGTCCCTCTATTCTAGGCCGTAAAATCTAAATCGTATTTGACCTGTGATAGTACAGTCAGCTGCAAAGAAATCTAACCCCCTTTGCTAGGAAACTTGTATGCAGGGGGGGGTTACTTTTATCTGCAGCTGACCGTACTTATGGTATTGTTTTAACACTGCCGCCATTACTGTCAAGTAAAATAACTGGGAGTGTAAATAAAACTGTTCTAGCGAAATAGTCAATTTTGGTGGTGAATATTGAAATTGATCGAACGGAACGTAATTAAACAAACAAATATGGCGTCAGTTGTTCGTTCAGCTCCACTACAGCGATAGATGATGAAAGATTTTTACCATCTTGATGCGTCTTCCCGCTAAGTACATGAGTATCTAATTTTGGTGGTATGGAATACAGTTTTTTAATTATGATAACTTAGATAAGTTATTATTTTGCAAAAAGTTTTATTGTGTGATAGTTACTTCAAGTATATTTATGGTGTTGTTTTTAACTGTATTAAGTTAAATTTGTGTCAAACTAAAAGATTAGCTTTTAATTATAAAAAAATTGTTCTATTTCTAATTTTGGTGGTACAATTTTGGTGGCTTTTCTGAACATCAAATAATCATTATTTATCATGTTAAGATTTTTGCTTTTAAAAATAACAAGAAAGTTTCCCTAATGATTATATTTTAATTAGCCCGATATGTTATTATTGATATTGAGTTTTTCTTAGGAAAGTAATTTTGATGTATAATAGCATTTTTGGTGGTACTAATTAATAAAATGGTTATGTCTAAAAAACCGCTTGGTATAACGAAGGGCAACACTGTATTAATTATGACTAATGTCATCCTTTAAACGTATTATTGTGAACTCTACTAACAAAATTAAAAAAAACACCAAAATTAGGATAATTGAAATTCAAATCCTGTTGAAATTCACCCATGTATATTATTAATTCTTTACGTTTTAGTCGTATTAGTGTTATTAATTCTATACGTCAGTCAACGTCAACGTCGACTTGTTTTCCAAAACTACTACATATTATCTAGAGGGCGCTGACATCAATCGCCATACACATTTTCTCGGGACGTTAGCGTTACTTACTGGATAGAAGGTAGTTCGTGCTCAGGCTACAGAATCGGAAAGACTTTTTAGGACTTCTTGCGCTGTATTGTTCGCTTTCACTCTCATGACTTAAAAGAGACGCATTAAAGCTGTATGTAGGCGGACTAAACTCAAACTTTATGTCTTGTCATTTTTAAAGCACGTGCGATCCTTAAATAAAATATTGTGACTTCGCAGCATTTGATCAAATATAATAGGATATAGCGATATAGATAAATAATGTGCAGTACTAATAAAATTCTGTGGACCTGTAAAGTACCTACCGGAGGAATATAAGTTCATATAAAATTATACGAAATTGTATCCCTTACAGTATCGACGAACTCTTATCTAGACCTCTGTTCAACTCGGTAAAATCATTTCTATGACATTTAATGGTACGAGTATTGTTTTAACTTGGCCGCCATTACTGTCAAGTAAATAAGAGCTTTGGATACAGGGGTAATGTACTAAGTTACTAAAAGCATGATAAGAGCTATCAAAACGTAAAAATAATAAGGTTTTATCGTGTAGTTTAGGTCCGAAAACGGACATAGGTTTCATAGGTCATCGCTTTATTCAGGAGTATCTGACAGTTTCCACGAGTACCGGGATCGAGGCCAACGAGGACGAAGTCATTGACGAACCTAGTCATGGTACTCACCTCAGCCGGCACGACGTCCATGTGCGAGTTGAGGAGTATGGTCTCCAGACCTGGCTCCAGTCCCTCCCAGGTCATCACCAGGACTGGCTTGTTCCCAGGCATCATGTGCACCTGAACTACCAGTTCCAACTCAGCCGCTTGTCCTTTGAGGAAGTTGATGCATTCATCTGAAGAAGTAAAAATAAATCAGGGGATAATGCAGATATAGGTATATAAGAGACTGACTGATTTCCGTTCATGTAGCGTCGCCCCCCCCCCCCCTCCTTAGCCCACGTGAAACAGTTACGGTGACTGCACAAACTGTGTAAATTTTACACAGTGTGTTGTTTTACACAGTTTTTTTTTGTTCAGTTCAGTTTTGTTTTACACTGTAAAACTACACAAAAAAATGAAGTTTTACACTGTAAAACTACACAAAAAAAAACTGATTAAGGTACGCATAGCAAAAGCTGCTGAATCTGGAGACTTGAAATTTGGAAGAAGGAAGGATTTTTCGAAAATCAACCCCCCAAAAGAGAAGAAATAGGGGGATTATCGGGAAACTAGTACTACGTCTTACATAAATTAATCTAGTTCCAAGCACTAATATTATATTATCTGTACCCAGACTAAACTTTAAACTTCTAGGATTATAATTTCATCTAGTCCTGAACTAAGTTCTAGACTTTAACATCAAAATGTGCTTAAGGCAAACGCCTAGATGACTTTAAATAAACTCAATGCCCTGTTACTTCACACTAATTGTCTAAGGATTCTGGGGAGTTTCAAAAATAAACACAACCATTTCAAAAATAGCACACCTTTGACTTTTTCTTCAGATTTGGGAAAAAAAATGCACGTTGGTTGGGATCATCATTCTGAACAAGAAAAAAAATATGTATGGCATTGTTCCGTTTTGTTATCAAAATTCAATACGTTTCTTGGTACTTGAACAATTCCATACATATTTTTGGGGCCATATCGGGAGTACTACTTTTTATTGTTCAGAATGACGATCACAACGAGCGTGCAGAATTTTTCCCAAATCTGGCCGCTCACCTTGAAAATGTACCTACGACTTTTACAAATGACAACACTTTTACCCAAACCCCTTTCTTTCGCTTCTTCCACATTCAAACATGAAACATGTTTAGGAATTCATATCATTACATTACATATAAAGCTAATACATATTTGTCAGGGATCAAACCAGGGACCGCGTTGAGAACACATTTTTTTTTTTTTTATGCATAGAGTAGACAAACGAGCACACAGGCCACCTGATGGTAATTGGAAACTGTGACCCATAGACATTAGCATTCACAAGACTGCAATGCAATCCCAAGACTGCAAATGCGTTGCTAACCATGAGGACTAAGATGGAATGCCTCTATGCTAGTCATTTCACCGGCTGTCTTATCCCCAAACCGGAACACAACAATGCGAACACTGCTGTTTGGCGGTAGGTTAATGGATAAGATGGTGGTAGCGATCCGGACGAACCCTGCACAAGGTCCTACCACCCGCAAAACTTATTACTTGCTACTTATTACTTGCCTTCACTTCAAGTTACTAGTTTCGGCACCGAAGAAGATGCGGATCTATTACTTATGCCTTTATTCAATTTCTCGCTGCAGCTTCGTAAGATCAATACTCGGCTAGGCGCTTGCAGTTACTTATTAAAGTTTAATACTCAGCACGAATGAGATGATACGAAAATATTTAAAGAGGCCAAAACGTCCTTAATTATCTTATATAAATTGTAAATAGTACAAGTCTAGCAAAAGCTTTAAAAACTGAGCTACCCGAACTCATGACCCGACCAGGTATCTCTGTTCATCACAGAAATATCTTCCCTTATCGGGATTGGAACCAACTAGGCTTATTAGTTATGATACAACCTCAAGACGCCAAAAATGTGTTTATGTATACACATAAATAAATAAATCAGGGGACAATGTCACATCAATTAACCTAGTCCCAAACTAAGCTCTAGGCTTGTACTAATGGGTACTAGATAACGATATAAATACTTATATAGAGAAATATATTATGATTAAATACATAGAAAACATCCATGACACAGAAACAATAAATTCGCGCTCATAACACAAATATCTGCCCTTACCGGGATTTGAACCCAGGACCGCTAGCTTCGTTGGCAGGGTCACTACCAACTAGGCCAACGCCTCGTCAAAAACATATATTTGACGCCATGGCCGTATAGATATTTCTGCTTTTGACTGTACTTATGTAAAATTAGTGGGGCGCATTGTCGTGGAATAAAAACACTATATTAATGACAATGTCCACTTACCATAGTTAATGTCAGGGTGCACGCATCGTATTTTCAAATAATTCTGAAAATTTATCACAGCCGGGTGACGGCTATAGTCAATAGTTTCGCTAGACATAATTACCCTACTGTTAAAGGACTAACAATAACTCAGAACGCAATAAAAGCACCAATTTATACCGTCTAGTTGTGTAACGGTGTTATAACCGCAAATTCAGTGCGGTGTGGATGGGGACGGCGGGGCAAAATGGACATTAGAGTGACATAATATTCGGCGAGAAATATTCAGTTCGAATTTCAAATAATGCGGCAAAAATGTAGTTCTGCATTGGGTATATTGTTGCGTATATTTATTTGTAGGGAGTTCACTGGAGGCGTCTTTAGTTGGTTATTTAAAAGGAGATAACTTATTTTGCCAAGATCTCGGATTGAGTCTATATCTTATTGAATTTGCTTATTCAATTTCCATGGAAATTGTTGGAAAAACAATGAAATATGGTATTTTACAGAAGTTTTCGAAAATTAAACAGGAGTCCTACTTTTTGCTATTTATACTTTTAATTATGTGTTACGTGCGTTGTAATGAAAATGATGGTTTATGTTTTCCGCAATAAAACGAGGTTTTTGTAATTTGTTTACTCAAAAAATTTCTACGAAAACAAATAAAATCGGCTCACTTAATGGCTAGTGGTATTCAGAGAGTTCAAGAGAGATTAGTTTCTAAAAGTTGGACTAGGATATACGGTGTGCGTTTTTATTTAGTTTTGCACTAAAAATAAACTTCTTTGGTAGGTAGGTACTTACTTTTTCAAGAATACATTAATTTATGATCGAGAACAGTAAACACTGTTTTCGCGACAACATTACATGTCAGGATGGCCGAGCGGTCTAAGGCGCTGCGTTCAGGTCGCAGTCCACTTCTGTGGGCGTGGGTTCGAATCCCACTTCTGACAAATCCTTTTTAGTTTCTTATTTTGTCAGAACATCCTTATTGTTTTTATATGATAATTATGTTTGAGGTAAACAACATTGACTTTTAATGCACATTACTGCACATATCGATGGGTCCTACGAATAAGGGCCTAAGTGTAAAATCTTAATTTTACAGGACGGGCCTTTAAAGTCCGTAAAGGTCGTAACTCAGAGATGTTTCATCCATTTGTGCTGAAACTTGGCATATCTGTTTTAAGTCCCATGAGGTTCAATCGTATCACACATTTTTTTATTTAAATATATTTTATAAAAAAACTAGCTCACTTAAGCCTTTGTACGTGTATTTATCACAATTTATTTATATAAAAAAAACCAGTACAAAGGCCAATGTGTCACTTTGAGACATATACGTGTATGACATATATTTTATAAAAAAACTAGCTCACTTAAGCCTTTGTACGTGTATTTATCACAATTTATTTATATAAAAAAAACCAGTACAAAGGCCAATGTGTCACTTTGAGACATATACGTGTATGACTTCAAAACCTTAAATAATACAATGTCCGTTATAAAACTAACCTGAAACAACTTAACTTAACACAAAAATACGAAAAATTACTTACACATAATAAAACGATGATAATTTACGTTAAATAAAGCAGTTTGGTCTATATACGTTAATTAATTTCAAAACTTGCAACGTTGTAGTACCTTTAACCCCGAACTACCTACGTTAGGTTGTATTATAATAACACTAAAAAGTTGTAAAATTCAGGTGAAAATGACTTAAGGATGAACGATAATTCGGACAAATGTTGCGTTAGGACAAATAACGATTAGGTATAATAAAACAGTAATTAATCAAAAGAGAAAATATTACTTAGTGGTTGAACATGCAGATTTTTTTGGTTAGATGCATGGCTTGGAACAACACTAAATAAAAAAATAAAATAAAAAAACAACTTTCCGCCTGATACGAAAGTACCACTTTTTGAGCAACTGTATTAAAAATTAACTTCTTCATTTACATTATCAAACGTAGTCAAAATTTGTTCTGGTTTGAACCCCAAACCTAGACGGAAACTTTAAGTTAAGAGTACTTTGCGTGTCTGAGTACCCGAAGATCATCATGAGGCACTGCGGGACATGGGCATTCCTCCAGGATCTCCACGATGGCCGGTTTTCTGCTACTCGCATACATCGGCTACCGGAAATCTTCACCAGATCGTCGGTCCATCTCGTGGAATGCTGCCAACACTTCGCTCAATTGACCCGATGATACACCACCGGTGTTATTACATTTTGGTAGTAGGTAAAGACCACTGACCGGAAAAAAACGGACGTAACCACGTCATGAGTAGGGTCAGGACTTTTGATGGCATACCGTGATTCTAGAATCTATGGGGTCGCTATTTCCTAATTATTATAAACATACCACCTTGAGTTTGACCTTCAGTATTGTCATAACAATATTTTTAAATTTCATTTTATTTCATTCATTAATTAATTTGTTAAGGACTTGAATTGAATTTTGGTAAGGAGTATATCTCCGTTGTTAAAGCGTTACAAACAAATATAAGTAGGTATTAATAAATCAAACCAATTTAGTTTATTTTAGAATATCACAATACTGAAGGCCAAAATCAAAGTGGCATGTTTATAATAATTAGGAAATAGCGACTCCATGGATTCTAGAACCACGATATGCCACCAAAAGTCCTAACCCTAGTCATGAGTGAAGCCTGCAAAATGACTGTAACGACGTAAAGTGTCACTCGTGCCGACCTTGCATACTTCACACCTTTCTTGTGCAACGTGACGTCCGTATTTTGTTTAGGTTCGTGGTCATCATTATTATTTGCAGGCGATAAAACATCAAAGGAGTTTTCTGGGGAGTTGTCAATACATATGGCTTTGACTTTTCTATGTAAAACAGTAGGTAACCTTCTTCAAGGTCTAACAATGGTCATCGAAACAAACGTTTATAATACATACCTACATGCATACAAAGATACAAACTTACATATTATAAACATACATACATCCATACATAGAATATAAAGTTTGTTGCCCCTCGTTGCTGTGAAAAAAAAGGCCAAATTGTGCAATCTCACGATACGCCACGAACTCGAGTAGCGTACAAGTGTCTATGTGGCAGATAGACCTATAGACTAAAAAGAACGGCGGGGTTTTCTCGGCGTAAAAGTATCAAACTTTCTTTAGGCCCTTTTACGTTTAAATTGACTAAACATTGACCTTTCTACTGCAGAAATATCTCGGTTAATTTGTAAGATATCGGTGTTTTTTTTTAATGATGTTATTAAGGGTGGTCTTGTGGTGCTTTTAACACAAAAAACTCAAAATTGACAAAATGCGACTTTGGCCCTTATTCGTAGGACCCATCGATATTATGGTAACACGATTAATAATGGATGTACAAATTGCAACATAAAATTGCATTAAAAAGCTGATTCATGTCACAAACAGGTGAGAAAAATCATATTTTTAATAACTTTAAAAATAGCTTTTTGTGTTTATTTATTATTTGTATATCTAACCGTGACCGCCCAGTAACTTTTGAAACGCGGGTTATTGTTGAATTCGTTTTCTACCTTTCTTTATTATGATATGATAAGCTTTGACCTTTAAAATACTTAGGTTTCAGAGATACTGCTTATCTAAAACACGGGCTTGAGCGTTTGTTAATTCAACTTTCGTGCTGAAGATATGACGTAAAGAATCCTCTACTAAGTACAAAGAAAATGTCAAGTTTCATCTCAGTCCTAACGCTGTAGGGGTTTTGAATGGTTTTTGATAGACTTGTTTACCAATTTTAAAACCATATGTCAAAGAAATTTGTGTATAAAATATTTACCCACTAAAACGAGTAATAAAAGATACCTTTATATCTTATTAATTGTACTACACAATGAATGAATGGCCTTCAAATTTTATTGCAGCTACGTCTTATCTCGTATAACACAAATCTATTTATACCGTGTAATAAAATTGATACCAATTTGGCCGCGTCTACTCGCAATAAAATAATTTAACCGCATTTCAGATACGACTGTAACCCATATAGAAAGTAGACAATAAATAGATAACTAATTGATAGTTAAAATTAATGTATCGTTACATCAATTTGTCATGAATTCAATGAATTAATATATTATTTTTCCCATCTTATATAACTAAACATTCTGTGAATATTTCAAGCTTCTACCTGTTGCCATTATTAATATTGAGCAAAAAACTACAAAAAACAATTTTGTTGTATGGGACTACCAGGTTCTGATTTTAGTATTTTGTTGTTATAGCAGCAACTACAATACATCATCTGTAAAAATTTCAACTGTCTTGCTATCACAATTCATGGGGTACAGCCTGGTGACAGACAGACAGACGGACGGACAGTGAAGTCTTAGTAATAGGGTCCCGTTGTTACCTTTTGGGTACGGAACCCTAAAAATATACAGTTACGCGATTAAAGCATCGCTTCACGATCCTCATCATAATACATCACTACGTAGTATAAAATAAAGTCGCTATCCGTTGTCTGTCTGTCCCTATTTACCTATGCTTAGATCTTACGCAATGGATTTTAATAGATAGAGAAATTCAAGAGGGAGGTTTTTGGAAATTCTATTCTATGTACAGTCACGAGATTTAATTTGGTACCCACTTTAGCTCCAAAGTCAATCTGACATTCTACAACAATACGGTTGAGTTTCCTAAAAGTTACATATGACTTGACATCTCTAATGACATTGATGACTTCAAGCATATTTTTCTTGAAATGGGTCCCAAATTAACGCTTGTGACCGTACGGCTGTTACAGAAAACTCACATAAACCGGAGCGACGCGAGGGCAGGTCACTAGTCCTTAGTATAAAACAAAGTCGCTTCCCACTGTCTGTCTGTCCTTATGTATGCTTAGATCTTTAAAACTATGCAACGGATTATAATGCGGTTTATTATAATAGATAGAGTGATTCAAAAGAAAGGTTTTTATGTATTATAAATCCTGTTTTATGTACGGGTATTACAGAAAACTCACCGAAGCAAAGAAAGGGCGGGTCGCTAGTTAGGTATATTATGCATACTTCCCGAACACATTTTTGTTTTAGGACAAAGGAATAAACGCAATTGTTGTCAATTTGTTTATAGCATACCTACGATTATGAAAAATTACATTACAAAACGGGCATTTGGAATGAAATGTCGCAGAACATAATTACGTTACGTGTTTCCGTGGGGCCACGAAGCACGCGAGTCAGATCCACGCGATCAGCTGACATGTCTAATGTGTCACATTTGCCTAATTAGCCTCTTTATTTTTCGATAAATAACCATCAGGGGACAAATCTCACACATATTGACCTCGTTAAAAACTAAGCTCTAGGCTTGTACAGTCACGATCTTTAATTTGGTACCCACCTTAGGTCCAAAGTCAATCTGACATTCTACAACAATGAGGTTGAGTTTCCTAAAAGATACAAGTGACGTGACATCTCTAATGAGTGAAATTGACGACTTCAAGCATATTTTTCTTGAAATGGGTCCCAAATTAACGATCGTGACCGTACTATGGGTAATAATAATAAACATAAAAATAAGACTAGATTATGAAGACTACAGGTTCGTAGTTTAAAAACAATACAAAGATTAAATCCTAGTGGAAGAGATCCTACATGGGATAATTTCGCTTATGTACGGTCACGAGCGTTAATTTGGAACCCATTTCAAGAAAAATATGTTTCAAGTCATTTGTAACTTTTAGGCAACTCAACTTTATTGTTGTAGAATGTCAGATTTACTATGGACCTCGTTTTAAAATGTTTAAGAAAAACGAATATAATGGCTAGGATTTAGCTATTCTTTTCGATAAACCACGTGATCAATTTGTGATCCCATACATTAACTCATGGTGAGGGGTACTTAACGTGTCTTGTAATTGTTTCTGCGCAATAAAGCGTTACCATACATACATACATACATACTTACACGTTAGTTTAGATGGTAGTAACTCTGCCTATGAAGCTAGCGGGCCCGGGTTCAAATCCCGATGTTTGTGTGATGAGCGAGAATATGTGTTCCTGAGTCTTGGATCTTTTCTATGTATTTAAGTACTTATGTATTTCTATATAATAAGTATGTTTATCGTTATCTAGTACCCTTGGTACTATCAGCCCAATGGAACCCTGACCCACCATAGAACGGTGTCACAGTGACATTATAAAACAATTTGTTTGACACTTCTTATGACTTGAATCATAACGTCTTTGTGACACAGTTCTATGGTGGGTCAAGGTTCCAATGGTCGGATAGTACAAGCCTAGAGTTTAGTTTTGGGACTAGGGCTATTTGTGTGAGATTGTCCTCCGATATTTATTTATTTATATAAATCGAGTAGACGAATGAGTAGGACAAACTGTATCTATAGCTATACTAATATTATAAAGCTGAAGGGTTTGTTTGATTGTTTGCTTGAACGCGCTAATCTCAGGAACTTCTAGTCCGATTTGAAAAATTATTTCAGTGTTAGATAGCCCATTTATCATGGAAGGCTATATATGATACTCACATAAACCGAAGCGAAGCAAGGGCGGGTCGCTAGTATATGCATAAAGTCATTGAACTATTTGAGGTAGGATAAATTTACCGTATCGTTTTATGAAATAACATTCTTTATTAAACCGGTCATGCTCATTTTTCATGTTTTGGTCAACTGCGAGTTAATAAAGTCAGATTGCCAGCAAAGCTCGCGGTGCCATTTTAATGAACAACCGGAAATGCATTCACATGCAAGCGGAGATGCTCCCAAAATGCATCCAAACAATAGGCCTGTTGTATGCAATAACATAATGCATTTACGGAGCCGTATTTAGGTTAATGCTTTTTTGCGGATTATTTTCCATTCGGAGCTTTTAGCTATTTAAATTGCTTTTGTTTTAGTTTCTGTCAGTTACACGCCACGAAAAGCTTTTACCTAATGCGAATGGTATAATATTTCGAAACGAGTTGGTTAATATGACGTATTTATAACCTGGTTAAAATCATTTTTGGTAATTATTTAAGCATAACGTACCGGTGTTTTTTAACTCAGGGAATTGGAAAATATTCTACGTAAACAAAAGTAACGACTCGAAGGAATGCATGTAAAACCTGGGCCTCTATTCAACATGGTAAATGGGGAGTTAAAAAAAAAGCACACCTTGACTTTTTCTTTAGATTTGGGAAAAAAATGCACGTTGGTTGGGATCATCATTCTGAACAAGAAAAAGTAGTACTCCCGATATGTCCCCAAAAATACCTATGTATGGAATTGTTCCGTTTTGTTATCAAAATCCAATACGTATCTTGGTAACAAAACGGACAATTCCATAGATCGATACCTTAGTGCACAATCGTACTAAGTGATTATTTTTTGCCAGTAAAGTTACGAACTTATTATTTGTGCACAAACATACTAATTACAATAACTTTTCAAATGTAATTAGTACAACTGTGAACTAAGGTATCGACATATTTTTGGGGACATATCGGGTGTACTATTTTTTATTGTTCAGAATGAGGATCACAACGCTGAATCTGAAGAAAAAGTCAAGGGTGTGCAATTTTTTTGAATCTCCCCATATACCAAATCGTTTTTGACCTATCATCGTACTGTCAATGTCTTGATCGCTCTTATTTACTTGACTGTAATGGCAGCTGAGCTAAAGACAATACGAGTACCATAGCCGAGGAGCTTTTGATGCCTAACGCACTCGCAATCGCAATCGTTTTCATTTTGAAAATCGAAGGCTTGTCTGCATACAATATGGAAACAATTGTTCCACTTTGAAGCCGATTGCGAGTGCGTTAAGCAATAGCGACACGTCTAACACGATTTGTATTTTACCGCCTAGAATAGACGCACTAATCAAGTAACCACACACCTGTACTTAACTGTATATAAACAACGTTTAACGCCATCTACCAGGCTTCAGCCGTTACTTGCACAACTCGCTTACGCAAATTTCCCTGAAAGCTTTCGGTCTACTTTATTATTACATAGATGGCGCTATTGATGAGAAAGTGTTGAATAAAGGTGCATGAACTTTGACTGAATCATAATAGAGGGCGTTGTTATTATGCGGGTAACTATGTAGATGAAGTTTATATTTTTGCATTTTATTTTCTTTTGTTTTGTACTCTCTGTTCCCTTTCCTACTTGATCTAATTGGATCATTTGACTTCCGTCTGGACTGCACACGCTCGGGTGAACCAGCGGATTTGTCCAGTGTATTAATAGTATTTCGTTATTTATATGATAATCATTTAATTTTCTGGACATGGAATACTTCGGTACTAATATTATAAATCCAAAAGTTTGTGTGTTAGTTGGTTACTCCTTCACGCCGCAGCTTATACCCTCAATTAACACAGGCTACTTTACATCCTGAAAAGGTTAAATGTTCCTGAGGGAATAACGATAAACAAAACTACTCGGACAGAACCGCGGGCA
Source organism: Acleris laterana (assembly GCA_963966035.1). Taxonomy (NCBI): domain Eukaryota; kingdom Metazoa; phylum Arthropoda; class Insecta; order Lepidoptera; family Tortricidae; genus Acleris; species Acleris laterana. The sequence continues at coordinate 15,013,450 of OZ014449.1, forward strand.
GAAGTGAATATAATCATAAAATTAATATAAATCCGTTAAGTCGCGAGCAAACCTCGAGTGTCCAGTGGCGCCCTCATTACTATTATTGTGTTTCTAATTAACTAATGAATTTCCTTGGAATCAGACGATACGTTTTTGTAGCGCAAGTAAAAATACAATTTATGTGATACGTAACAAACTTTAATAACAATTACCCTTTGAGTAGTCAGCTTAACGGGAAAAGGTGGCCACTTTTTTCCGTTAAGTTGATAATTCAATGGTGAATTGTTATTAAACTATGTGATATACCCTATAAGTTGTGTTTTTATTTGTAGTACAAAAACCTACCGACCAATTTCAAGACGCGCGCGAGGGCGCGACTGTACGTCCGGCGTACGCTCGGCGCAGTCTTAAAAAGCTATAAACAGCTAAACATCACAAAAACGAAACATTTCCTAATAGATCACCAACGAGTGAAGGCACGACGACGTCACAAATCTCAAACTTCAAAGTCTTCTAACGTTTTAAGTTGACGGTCATATTTATAACACAACGTACTCCCTCTGGAATCAACTACAAATGAAAACAGGTACAAATGTCCGGGATCCTAACCTTCAAGAGAATCTCGTGAACTTGGAAACAAAACTCGAGGCGCCATCTATTTAGAGACCGACCATCTGTTTACCGAGTCGCATGAAATATTATAAGGTCACGTTCACATAACAGTCTAATGTTAACGCGACATTACGGTGCCCTTTCGTCAACGTTCATAACCAAGGTTTCATAAGTGGTTATGAATAACGATTTTTATTCACTGTTTCATAACCAGTTACTAAACAAGACTTTTTTTACACCACTCTTATTTCAAATCAATTGGACAGTGTCAACGGAGGTCCGCTCACGCGGAGCTCCTATTTCTGGGTGGTTTGGCCCTCCGGGCCTGCTGCAAAACTAACATAACCTAAACCTACCTAGTTCCTGGTTATGAAAATAAAAAAAAAAGTCTTGTTTAATAACTGGTTAAGAAACAGTGAAAAAAAATCCTTATTCATAACCAGTTATGAAATCTTAGTTGTGAAAGTGGACTAAAGCTACGGTGCAACTGAGTTGTAACATTTCGGTGTAATGTATCACCTGCGGTCCTTATCTTATCGCATCCATTAGATAAAGGCCGCGAGTGATACATGTGTGAAATGTTACAAAGTCAGTTGCCACCTTTAGTCTATTGATTAGACTCGCCGAAGACGCATTTTACTTTTTCTAAAGTACTATAAAGACTGCTTTTTGAAGTACCTGCGTCTCCTAAACAAATAGTTTAAATGTCTACTTAGAAATAATGAGGCGTGATTCATCAATAAAATCATTGTTATTCTTTTTTTTCCTTTTCATATTACTTTTATACGAAAAACTTGAGGCAATCTTTAGGCGAATTTCATACATTAATCGGCTGAGAGTTGTTTGCAGTGGCGGGGTAAACACGGATTTTTCCCTGACCCTGCCCATGGAGCTAGCAGTCCTGGGTTCAAATCTCAGTAATCTTTTGTGTGATGACTTGATGAACGAAATACTTAATTATTTTTTAAACTTGTATGTTTTCAATTTATTTAAGTACGTAATTCTCTTTCAAAATTCTATATATTTATTATATTGACCACATCGCCGGTAATATGGAGTTAAGGTGCGCCCACACCAGAGCATAACGGTGCGTATAATACGATGTCGTTGCGTAAACAAAAGACGGGGCCATAGTAACAAAATGGCGCTGTTTTTGACGCACCGTAATATACGCACCGTAAAGCAGCGGTTTGGTCGCAGCTTTACTAGCGCGTCGGACTATTTCATAATTTATTGTAATGTTTTTAATTATCTAGAGCTTAGTTTAGGCTAGGTCACCTTGCTTAGTCTCCGGCGGGCCTAGTATGGTTGCGTTGATCGCGTGTCAAAATGCGGATAAAGCGTCCGTCACTCTCGTACTTATACACGTGTCAGAAAGACAGAAAGTGACGGATGTTTTAGGCCCCCTGATATGCCCCTTGATATTTAACTATGAGCCCAGTGTGAACACGATCTTACTGAACGATAAAATCTGTCAGCTTTGTAACATTGAAACGTTAGTGACGTGCGTCAACTCAGTTGTATGTCGCTACCAGGTGTCAGGAAAATTGTACGTTTCGTTTTTCAGATAAACGTTACGATTTTTTACTGTTCAAGGTAATTCTAACTGTTCTGTGTGCCATATAATATGTAATTACTAGCTGTTGCCCGTGGTTCTGTCCGCGTAGAAGTTTAAAGCCCATAATTTATCGCACGACCGTCGCAACTGAGACCGACAACAATATGAGAGAGCGAAACAACACACTGCTCACTACAACCATCGACAAACTATACAACAACTTTCATTGTTGAGCACCTATAGAACCCTGTCGTAAAGACAGCTTCAACTCTGAAGAAAAAAATTGTGTTAAAATTAACGATTGTCTTTCAGCGACAGGGTTCTATGGGTGATCATCAACAAATAAAGTTCTTAGAGGTATTATATGTATACTAGATTACTATAATTAGTAGATGTCTATAACATTCCTGAGCCTCAATCGAAACAGACCTAAGTTTTATTTGCACCAAAAATCTCTTATACAATACGCGGAAGTGAGTTTGTCTGTCTATTTGTTACGTCGCGTTGCATGTCGTTCAATTCAGGAGAAGGCCAAGGCTACTTTTAAGGAAACGTAGTAAAAAATATATAGGTATACACACATAACACACACAAACACATAATTATCCATATATACATAATATGGAAGCGTAATCCGAAATAAAGATTTTATTTATTATTATTATTAAAGCTACAACATAAAATCTTTACTAAATTCATTATAAAATTGCCGCCTCAACTGGCTCTACCAATAGCCCTATTAAGTTGTCAGAACAATTTGTACGAACTTACGAAAGAACTCCGAAGAGAAATTTGTCAAACGAATTTGTATAAAGTTTGAGGACATTTCAGTAGAATAAAAAAAAACTGACCAAAGGCGAATACGGATATTTTAATTTCGGCTTATTTTATGATTGTTTTATTCAGTTAATTGAATACTGGATTTCAAAGCACAGACGTGCGTGCATGACTCGATGTATGAATGTGGAAGAAGCGAAAGAAATTTGTCAAGATCGTAGCAAGTGGAAAGAAGTGGTCTCTGCCTACCCCTCTGGGAAACAGGCGTGATTTAATGTATGTATAGGTACCTGAAACTCCGATTTGCTAAGTCTCTTGCCCTACATTTCTTTATTAGATTGGTTATTTCAGGCACCTACACTAATATTATAAAGAGGAAAGATTTCATTGTTTGTTTGTTTGTTTGAATTGAATAGGCTCCGAAACTGCTGGACCGATTTGAAAAATTCTTTCACAGTTAGAATCCTACATTATCCCTGATTAACGTAGGTTATGAGTTATTTTTCTGCGTGGACGGAGTCACGAGGAACAGCTAGTACTCTATAATTTCATGTGACTCCGTGTACAATGTAATCCTTAACTATGCATACTTGCATACTATCCATAAACTAATATAAATGCGATAGTGTGTCTGTCTGTCTGTTTGTTACCTCTTCACGCTTAAACCGCTGAACCGATTTAGGTGAAATTTGGTGCGAAGATAGTTTGAATCCTGGGAAAGGACATAGGATAGTTTTTTTCCCGAAATTCATCCCCTAAGAGGGTGAAATAGAGGGTGAGAATTAGTATGGAGCTACGATATAAACGAGTTCTGCGCGGACGGAGTCGCGGGCAGAAGCTAGTTTACTATACGAGCAATGTTTATATATTTGTTGGTAATCCTGTAACGGCTGTAACGATTTTGATAAGATCTTTATATAATAAAAAAATAAATATCCGGGGACAACGTCACACCAATTGAGCTAGTCCCAAAGCTCTAGGCTTGTACTATGGGTACTAGACAACGATATAAATACTTGCAACGATATATATACATACATAGAAAACATCCATGACTTAGGAACAAATATTCGCACTCATCACACAAATATCTGCCCTTACCGGGATTTGAACCCAGGACCGCTAGCTTCGTAGGCAGGGTCACTACCAACTAGGCCAGCGCGTCGTCGTAGTATATGGTGAGCTGTTGAAGTTTATACATTACCTAGTATCTACTTTATCATAATAACAAATTGACCTAGTCCCTGACTTAGCTCTAAGTTGGTTCTATGGGAACTAGAAAACGATAAACACATAGATACTAGGTATAGAAAACATCCAAGAATCACAAACAAATGCTCGCGCTCATAAAACATTTGCCCCTACCTGGAATCAAACCCAGCACCCTGTAAGTTACTTACATGTCCAAAAGAAAGTGTTCTTATACAATCCTCATTGGCATTCTCTGTACCTTTGAATTAAACAAAGTTATCTAGAAGTAAAAAGTGCCCCGACTTGTTAAAAACTAAGCATGTAATTGAATCTAGAAAAGGCCCACGGGTTAAAATCGAACGTGGGCTGAATAAGTTTTAAACCTTTCTAATTGATACTCACTTAAGACTTGAATGACAGGCACGAACGATTTAAAAGTTTCGGCACATTTATCAACCAAAATATAATTTAAAAAAAGATAGTCTGTGGTCTTTAAATATCAAAAGTAACAAGTTACAATAAGGATAGGTTTCGGTATAAATTAAATTTAAACTGAATAATGCGTTCACATGTAAAAATTTGATGTATTTAAATTACATACACATACATACATAAGCTCACGCTTTTATTCCCAGAGTGGGGTAGGCAGAGCTACAGAATTACTAACAGCTCTAAAAACTTGTTAATAATTCTGTAACCACATTTTGCACAATTAGGCTAAGATGTTTACCAGTGTATTAGTGACAGGCTGCAAACCCATCGCCTAACAGTACTACACAGCCTTTATTCCCTAAATAAAATTTAAATTATAATTGTCAAAACCAAAGGAACAAAATTACAGATTATAAATAATAATACAAATAACTTCACCGGATAGAGAATGTCCTCACAGTTTGTAAATAAATGTATAATAGTTCAATATTCTGACAATTCAAACAGAAAACTATGCCGTTTTCTCTTATATCTTTGATCACACTATCACCGCGTCTGTCACTCGCTGTCCTCGTCTGTCCCAAGCGGGCGATATGTATCATAAAAACATCGCAACACGAGTCCCTTTTTAATCTAAAGAGCGTTCTCGAGGAATCTTACTCTAGATCGAAAGAGCTTTACGAAAACCTTAAACAAAATAAGTGTTTTTTCCACAACCCCCCAGCTGCTTATCGAAAGTATTTGAAAATGATTTGAGACCAATCTAACGACAGATCTCACGGCGTTGGTGCTATTTGAAGTACAACGTAGTCTGATTTCCATGAGGCTGTTCAGACATTCTACCAGGAGTTCAGAAGCTGTAAGGGACTGTTACAAACTGAGGCCCTACTTTGAAAACCGAAGTTCGAAGTTACGTTAGCTGCATCGCTGTCACTCGTCATTCGAGATTAAATCGAGAGAAAGGGATGGAGCTGACGTACCTAACTTCGAACTTTGTTTTTTGAAGTACGGCCTCTGGCTGGTCAAACTGACGTTAATTAATGTTAATTGAAATGGCTCTATTTTTCTGAGTAAAACCATTGCCTTTTACATGTTATCGACGAGTTTACCCCCGTTGTCGCAGGCATAAGGAGCACATACGTACGTCTTAAGCTTGGCGGTTTATTATTTGCGTTCCAAATCTTAGGCATTTTGAAGATCATGCCTTCGATATGTGATTGTGTGACCATAGCTGGAATTTGAATATTGTTATTTTTAACATCTGTTTTTAAATGGATGGTATTTATAGTAGTTAATGTAGTTTGTTGTTTGTTGTGTAAGGTCATAATTATCGCAAGGCTAATTTTAGGCAATTTTTTTACTAACTATAACTTTTTCAGGATTTTTTATAAATGAAACCACCCGTATTCACAAACGTCACTATGAGGTCTCACAGTGCTCACGAACGCACAGGGTGGTTCAAATCGTGTCAGAAACAAAAGGTCAGTCAAACAGGACCAATCACAAAGCTGTATTGAACGCAGTGCGTTTACTCAGTGAAGGATCCCTTAAGTATTGTTTTTGAATACGGGTGTTAACCTAACCTAGTCTTATCTACATGTTAGAGATCTAGGAAATTCTACATATTTCATTATCAATATCACGAATAGATTAACTTACTTACTTTTGGGTATTTTTTATTCAGAAAGGGCAAGATTTAAACTTAAAGTTAGTAACCCAATCTACTCGCGGTTTGAATATTCTAAACGGACGTAAGTGGAGAGAGTCATCATAATAATTTCTTTAATAGGGTATTGCGGGTGGTAGGACCTTGTGCAGGGTCCGTCCGGATCGCTACCACCATCTTATCCATTAACCTACCGCCAAACAGCAGTGTTCGCATTGTTGTGTTCCGGTTCGGGGATAAGACAGCCGGTGAAATGACTAGCATAGAGGCATTCCATCTTAGTCCTCAGGGTTGGCAACGCATTTGCAGTCTTAGGATTGCATTGCAGTCTTGTGAATGCGAATGTCTATGGGTCACAGTTTCCACTTACCATCAGGTGGCCTGTGTGCTCGTTTGTCTTCTCTATGTCATAAAAAAAAGGGTAAAGTCACCAGTGGTCAGCCAGAGACCTGTAGTCGGCCTCTGCCTATAGTTTGTATGAGTGGGAAGAGTATGAAAGATATACTGCCCACTCTTTGCACTCATATAAGGTCGACTACTGGGCTCTGGCTGACCACTGCACTGGTGACTTTACCCTACGTGGTCAACGATTTCTACTTAAAGTGTGATTGTTTCGAGCGAATTGCGTCCCCGTGCCTCCCTACTTATTTCAATTACATGTTATCTATTCTGAAACATTATTGATTAACGTTTACTTACTCATACTTACAGTTAAAATAACTAGCAACCTCTATTATTAGGTCCCTAACCTACCTATGTATTTTGCAATCGTTCATGAAAAAAAACCAAACGACGTATATACCTAAAGAGTATACTAGTTACTAGATGCCCAAGCCAACCGCATTATACCGTTATACTTATTTCTATCCATAATTTGTCACGTCAATTTTCCACATCAGTCACAGATTTTCGTGAATTTTTCCCCGACAGCGAAACAACCATGACCCGATTGTTAGCCGTAATCAAGATTCAAATCAACGATAGCAAGTGACCATTCGACACGACGCTCAGTCGGCAAAAACCGACCGCACCATAGACACGTCGGGCGGCGCGGGTAAACACTGGCCGAAAACAAAAAAAAGATGACGCAAGTGGAATTCTAAATTCGAATTTACGCGCGAAATGAGTTCTGATTGTGTCCGGTTTTTTGTGAAATTGACCGTAGTGGAAATTAGTGAAAAATTAAGTGTTATGTGCTAGTGGTTAATATGAAGTGTTAATCTGTAAATATTAGGTTGTGGTAAGATTTCTTAACAGGAATTACATGATCGTTTAAGGGTTTTTACTTTCATCGTAAGTAACTGGTATTATTATTTTATTATAATTATATTTTGTAGTAATCTTCATATCTTAAAACTAATTCATCTTGTGACAATGTTCCTAATTGCCTAATTAGTAAATTTCATCTGATGATAACATCTAATTTTCCTTTATGAAAAAGATTTGTCGGATTTTGCGCTGTTCTGGAAAAACATCATAACTTGATCATCATGACTAGAGAATTTATAATGTTGGCAAACATGTAGTTAAAGTAATTTTGATATTCATAAAAAACGAAACCTAGTTTCAGTTCTTTATGATAATTTTCATGTGAAGGGATTCATAAAATTAAATATAGATAAGTTAAGCTTTTTGCAAAGCTGTAAGCCTTGCTACTTTTCCGGTACGTTGGCTTCGTAACAAAAAAAACATGAAAATGATTTAAATTTTCCCCGGGTTGGGAAAACAAAAGTACAATATTAATCTAATAATTATTAGGCTATTATTAAGTTACTCAGATAGCTGGTTATTTATGCCGTTTGCAAACAAAAAGCTACAGTATTAGCTCAAAACATAAATGAGAAAATCACTATCGAAACGTGAACCGCAAATATAAAATTTTTGAATGGCCTCTAATATTATACTTGGTTAAACTATGTTGCTGTATTTATTACTTGACGGTAACGACCACCGAGTGAAGAACAATACGATAACGTGTAAAAAAACAATATGGTTTTACCGAATAGAATAGAGCCTTATAACGCAAATCTAAAAATGGCGTGTTACCCCTGCACTGCACTAAAGTAATTTGGTGTTTTTATGGCACAACGAAGGCAAGTCGGCCACTGACGGTAAGCAGGCTATAAGGCCTAATAGACTTTTCTAATCTCGAGAAGGCATATGCGTCGCCAACCCTGAGGACTAAGATGGAATACTTCAATGCTTGTAATTTTTCCAGCTGTATTACTCTCATAGGAGTACAATGCGTGCGACCACTGTCTTCCTTAGCGGCAGTGTAGTAAGTATGACGATGGTAACCATCTTAATGGACTCTTCACTAGGTTTTTTTGTACCAAGGAGAAGGCCAACCAGGACAGCCGAGCCTCCTGATGGTAAGGTGACCTGCCACCCATACCTACACCTTCACAGTCTAAGGATTTGCTAATACTGCAAATGCATAGCCAACCCTGAGGACAAAGATGGAACGCCTCTAATTACACCGTTGTCTTATATCTACATCCTCTGACCGGTCCACAACAATGCGAACATTGTTATTTGACAGTAGTTTAAAGGGTGTTGTATGGAATCCCTAATCGTCGTTTGTCCTAATGCATCGTTTTTCAAAACTTTTTACATACATACATACATACATCAAATCACGCCTGTTTCCCAGAGGGGTAGGCAGAGACCACTTCTTTCCACTTGCTACGATCTTGACAAATTTCTTTCGCTTCTTCCACATTCATACATCGAGTCATGCACGCACGTCGGTTTCGGGTACTTAAGATTCGGCTCTTTTCCAGTATTTCTCCGATTTGACTCGAAAAAGTACGCCTAGGGCGGCCCCTTCCGACCCGTCTACTCACTTTCGATCTGTATATCTCTTTCGTCAATCTTCTTTCATCCATCCTTTCCAAATGACCGAACCATCGAAGCATGCCTTTTTCAATCTTAGTCACTACATCTTCTTTTATTCCACAACTTTTTAGTGCTGTTATAATACAACCCTAACCTAACCGAACCGCAGATATAATTGGAAAACTTAAAAAGTTACCTGTGTCATCTGAAAACTGGTTTAGGGCTAATGAAAATTAGGACAAACGATAAGATGATGGTAGCGATCAGGACGAACCATGCAAAATGTCCTACCAACCGCAAAAATAAACCATATAATTCAAAAAACCCCGTACAACGTATAGCGACCAAGCTTGAGTCATTTCATTAAACAAATGCCGCTTTTCACCGGCTTTCAGAAGCATATTATAAACTTTATTGTTTGTGGGCGCTCGTGCGAAGCAATCTCACCTGGGAGGCATCACAACTTGTCCACGACTTGTTTGTCGCTCGGTTATTCTATCTGTACCTACCTAGTACATAACGAATAAAATAAGTCCAGCGAAAAGCAGGCTTTTAAACCAGACTGCATGATTTTATACTGTCGTCTATGTACCTATGTCATCATCATCAGTGATTATTCGGCGTTGTAACCGCCGCGCAGTCATTGTTGTCTTCGCATATTATCAAAGACAAAATTAATAACTATCGAGTATATAATCGCTGGCCTAGTGGGTAGTGACCCTGCCTACGAAGCTAGCGGTCCTGGGTTCGAATCCCGGTAAGGGCAGATATTTGTGTGATGAGCGCGAATATTTGATCCTGAGTCATGGATGTTTTCTAATGTATTTAAGTATATATTTCTCTATATAAGTATTTATATCGTTGTCTAGTACCCATAGTACAAGCCTAGAGCTTAGTTTGGGACTAGGTCAATTGGTGTGAGATTGTCCCCTAATATATATATTTTTTTTATGTTATATCTTGTTCTTTTAATTGGAACGGATACTACCGCCCGGCCTGCTATTTTTGACATCAAAAGTTACTAGTAGTTATCAATACGTTCGTCAATATATTGAAGACAACAATGACGACAGTTGAAACGCCCGAATATTCACCCACCAGCTGCACAGAGTCATGAGATATCATTTGAAAACTTCATTACAATAACCAAAGAAAATAAAAAGTGTGCTATGCTGTCAGCTCGCCTAACTTTGCAAGGGGCTTCGACAACTAGCCAGTTAGTAATTTGTTGAAGAATTGTGAGAGGTTTAAGTGAATAATTGATAAGTTTCTCTGAAGCACAATACAAAACTTCCAAAGCTCTATACTTTTTACTCTACCATAACTACGCGATTGTGGAAAAAGAGATAACGTGACTTTTTTTGTTAATAGAAACACCAACAATATACATGGCATACATTTTAGGAATAAGTAACAGAAGATTTTAGACTAGCCTGTATACCAATTACAGGTGTGCAACAGCGTTCACCAAAAAACAGTAATTACTTTTTTAATACGTAACCTAATAAATTAGCTAATAAACTAAAGTGATATAAGAAAAACAATTTAAAAATATAACAATTTACCAAACTTTTTAAAACTTAACACAAAAACACTAAATCTACTCCATAAACCATTCGATTCTAGAAATAGAACACCTTAAGGTGGTGAAGTCGTTTAGTTTCCACAATCTAGCCAAGTTTCAGATATTCTTGGACATTATAAATAATCTATTACATCTTCTTACTGAATGTTGTTTCACATTCTATTTCAGTGATGTAATTATGTTATTATCTAACCCCCTTACTTATAAACGTGAAAAAGCTTCGAATAGTTTATGCCACGCTTTGTCACTTTCTGTCAGATGCAAATGTCACAATTACAAATAAAGACAAAACATGGCATAAACTACTCCAAGCTTATTCCCCGTTTATAAGTAAGGGGGTAAGGGAATAAGCTGGCGCCAAGTCGGCTAGCACAACTTGCGATTTGTGTCCCGAAGCTCAGTGCCCTTCGCGCAATCTACAGTTTTATACAGTAAGATCAAAGACAAATGGACTAAGTCTCTTTAAAAAAAGAGAGAAGTCTTGTGGTGCCGGGTCAGACACAGATTTAGGTTCCCGTCTTTCCTGTGGACATACCCAAAATTAACGTGTTTTAGGCCTAATTTTCTGGCTGAACCCACATCCGCATAAACGGCGCCACGTCTACTTTAGTCCTATCAAATAAAAACAAAACTTATGTGCACACAAGCACTTAACTATTGACCACAGGAGAGACAATTTTTGTTTTTGTGATTGTGTATGACCCGGCAAACTGTTCGTTTTTGCACAGTCTACACTGCTTATTGAGTCCCAATAACACGTCCAAAGAGTCCAAAGTCAGTGTCAACGCTTGGTAAAACGGAGATGCTGTTTTCACCTTCTGACTACCTATATTATTAGATTAGAAAAAAAAAACATTTTTTCACAACAAAACACAAATTAAGACTACGCCGAGCGTACGCCGGATGTACAGTGGCGCCCTCCTTACTATTATTGTGTTTTCTATTAAATTAAAGTATTTTCTTGAAATTGGTCGGTAGGTTTTTGTACTACAAATGAAATCACAACTTTAAGGGTATATATACACATAGTTTAATAACAATTCACCTTCGAGTTATCAACTTAACGGAAAAAAGTGGCCACCTTTTTCCCGTTAAGCTTACTACTCAACGGGTAAATGTTATTGAAGTGTGTCACGTATCCCATAAATTGTGTTTTTACTTGCGCTACAAAAACGTATCGTCTGATTGCAAGGATTTTTTTTACTTAAGTAGAAAACACAATAAAAATAACGAGGGCGCTACTGGACGCTCGACGTTTGCTCGGTGCAGTCTTAATGGACACCAAGTTGGACAGGTTGTTGTGAAAAGGTCCCCACTCAGCATGTGCCGGCTGTTAAGCCAGCGCTGGTCTTCCGTTGGAACCGCTCGGTGACAGCACCGTTTTTTGTTTTAAACATTTCATTTTACAAATTTGTCGGCGTGTCTGAGCCTATTATTTGTAGAAAACGGTAATTTGGCAAATGTTTATTACTGAATTTAGAACTACGAGTATGAGTCTCTGAGCTAAGCGTGGACGGACATGGCGAAATTATAAGGGTTCCTAGTTTGACTACGGAACCCCAAGAACTTGTCTATGTTATTTATGTGTAACTTAACATTCCTTTCAAGTTCCTCTTGGCTGGATTCGTCTACTATTATATCTGTTGCGGGAAGTACGCAATCTCCGGGATGAAAAGTTTCCAATATTCTAAAGTGCGTGTGGCAGACGTTTCTGTAGCGAACTAAGTCTCTATGTTAGAAAATGACACTAAACATCAGGGCTCTATTCTACGTTGTCTAGGCTATATTACTTTTGACGTGTCACTCGTATGTTATGAATGTTATGATGTTGTTTTAACTCGGCGTCCATGCTGTCAAGTAAATTAGAGCAATTAAAGCTTCGACAATACAATAACTCGTTAAAGGCAATACGGTTTCTACCGTCTGTAATCTTGACCCTGCTTTAATAAACATGACCCACACTCGTTAGTATTTATCATTTGTATTTTTTCTAAGGTAATTAATTATGCACCCATCATGGACAGCGCTCCAGTGATGAAGAATAACAATTTTGACGGACAAAAAGGCTTTCAAAAGATTTAATTCTAATAGAAGTAGGCCCGAAATATTATAATCTTATCTATTTTCTATAATATGTAATTACTTTTATTGGGTACTTCAATACGTTACAGCATAGACTAGATTAGTTACAGAAGTTCCTACATCTTATAATCTTACTGAGTGTGAGGATAGAATAGTCATAAGAAGTACTTTAGAATGGTTCGCACGTATATTACAGTATTTATATTCCGCAATACACACCTGCCGCCAACCTCCCGCGTATTCTAGCAACCTAGTTGATTTATTTCGCATGTCCCGCCAACTCTCAGTTATTCCTGGATAACGCCAGCGTATATAATTTCGGAAACAAACGTTTGGCTACCGACCGTGGCGAATGAAAATAGCGAAGAATCTAAAGGGTAAATGAAAAAACACAACGTGCGACTGAACTCTTAATACTTTTATTTTCTGCTCGCGTATTATAAACCGCTAATATTGATATCGTTAACGGTATCAGAGTACCACCTATAGCGTAACCGACGCTTGAATACGACAGTTCTATAATATATAATAATTGTTATTATGCAACCGTCACATAATAAGGCTCGTGTGATACGAGTGTCGAAGTTTGGACATGTGTCACTTGCCAGTATATTGAGAATCATTTTTGAGAAACTAGGATGTAGGTTCAGAGATTTATATTAAAGTATGAGTTTCTAATTGGGAAAGCAATTATTATTGCGATTATAAACGATTATTATTTCAAAATAGTCGTTAGGGGTCATTCTAGCGTAACACCCAAAACGGTTAATTTTTAGTTATTCTCTCGTTATTGCTGTTATACTTTTAATTTCGCGTGTTCAGGAAAAGAAAATATTATCCAAATAATACTTAGACTATTCCATAAGTATGTTTTCCTACTTTCTTATTACAATATCGAAATAAACCTTATTATATTAGTTCAGTATAACACCCGAAACGGTGAAATCATCCTTAACACCTTCACCATAATTTTCAAAAAGCCGCCGCTGCCGCTGAAAAATTAAATTACAATATTAGACGAGAAAAATATGTGATTAAATTTACAAAATTAATCACTTTAAAACAGAGATGCCAGTAAATTTTGTAGATCATAAAACTGGCGAGTTTATAATTGTTTACGACGGTAAATATAAGCCGTTCTTGTTTTATATTCTAAACTATAAATTCATCTCGTGTTCTAGTCTATCCATTTTATTATAAGCTATAATTTATCTTTGAAATATTTGTATCATCCTGTTTTAATCCTAGGATTATAAACGCGAAATACGTGTGTTTCTCTTCAAAACTGAGCCTCAGATTGAGGTAGATTTCAGAATAGAGAGAGTAGAATAATCAGCCAATGGTTTTATAATCATTAGGCATTATAAGTTGACTGCCAAGAGTAAAAGAATGTATCTTTTCGTTCTCGCTACAAATTATATGAATAGTTTTTTCGATTTGTGACCTTTCTTGTAACCTTGGTTGGTCTCGAGACTTTTGATCCATGATAGGATAGGATCAATCAATTAATACCAGACCAGAGGCCCTTGATACAAAACGTTAACAAGCGTTTCTATTTGATTCGTTATTAAACCAATCGCACGTAGCATCGTAGATCACGTGATACGAAGAGTCGACAATGGTGTCTTAGTATTATCTATTGGGGTACCGTTTTTACCCTTTGGGTACGGAGCCCTAATAACGACTGTCGAGGGAAGCTATACGAGTAAGTTTTAGGCTTCCTAATTAACAATGCCCGCCCTAAAATGTTGTTTAAACGGTTTGTCAGGGTCAGGACTACTTTAACTCGGTGGTTAATATAACCATAGAGTTTTAAAGAGAGTGGGGTAAAAAGAACCTACCGGCCTAAAAATCAACGATACTGTTGCAGGGATAACTATAAATCATTATAAAACTGATATAACATAATCTAATGAAATAGTCGAGTTAACACGGTAAGAATACGAACTTACTTCATTACAACAAAAAATCTGCGAGAAAAATGACAAAAGAAATGTTTGGGAAAATGTACGAAGATTTGATAAAGCCACCCGAAAATAACCTTTCCGAATATAACCTTTGGAATATGTGCTCATAAATAACGTTAACAGGTAACGTTATCTACATATAAATAGCGTTCCAGCAAAAGTATGTCATTCCACTTGTGGAATAATTCCCGATCGAATGCCATCTCTGGTATTATTGGAATCTTTTTCCTGTTCCACTTTGCCAGAAGAACTAAGCGTCTCCTTGGATTTTTAATGTATTCACTACAAATAGGGTGTCTTGAAAACAAGAATTAACTTTGGCGTCTTTCAATTAGAGTTGGGGCGATTTTTGACACTAACTTAATTTTTGGTTAGGAATGTCATGTACTACTGTAGTTATGATTATTTTACTTTCATTAAACGTCTGTACGAGTATAATTAAAATACTATGTGAAATTAAGGTGACGGCACCAATGATGGACACTTTTAGCTGACAGGCACCAGTAATGGACACTTCACTCTTAATTCAAATGTCATACGGTCCTAAATTGATTGTTGCAAAACAAATGAATAATCCTTATCTTCTGTAAAATAAGAATCAGTGTCCATTATTGGTGCCTTGTCCATTACTGGTTCCATCACCCTACCATCCCTCTCGTTAGTATTGTCTTATATGAACTTTTGGCTTAATTCTAATAAAACATATTGAGATGATCCAAGTTCCTGAATAGCAACACTGCAATAGGGGTACATTAACTAAAATAAATACGATCCTGAATGGAGAAATTTGATTTTTTATGAATAATATCGACCCGCCCTCGCTTCTCTTTGGTTTATGTGAGTATGGTATATAGCCTTCCTCGATAAATGGGGTAATCTAACACTGAAAGATTTTTTCAAATTGGACCAGGAGTTCCTGTGATTAGCGCGTTCAAACAAACAAACAAACAAACAAACTCTTCAGCTTTATTAGTATAGATGTTGCGTTTCATTTTCATTTATTTTTAATTATCACGTAATTTATACTGTAAATTATTTTGAGTAAACATGAAATCTATACAGACAAAATCGCGATTGGAAACACCTTACAACATGCATAATTGATAATGAGTAACTCCTCATTAATGACTCACGGTCGATACTGACTAAAATAATGAGCTCTTGTTATTTCTAGGAGGCTTGAGTGAAGCCGCAAATTGATCCATCGTTGTTAGTTCCGAGTTAACTACACCGCGCTCGGATTTCAACAATGATCCAACGTACCTAAATTTCACCTTTATAATATTACCTGTTAATCAACACTATTAATTTAACAACGATGTGCCAACGTT
Source organism: Acleris laterana (assembly GCA_963966035.1). Lineage (NCBI taxonomy): Eukaryota > Metazoa > Arthropoda > Insecta > Lepidoptera > Tortricidae > Acleris > Acleris laterana. Next base: position 15,029,471 of record OZ014449.1, read on the forward strand.
CACGTTTACACTACCTATTAACAAATATGCGTCAAATTAATTTTTATGTAGAACTTTTAATAATTATAATAGCTCATTTTCTCACTTAGATATAATTATTTACTTAGTCTTTCCCTTCTTAGATTTAAAATTGCGTTGTTTAAACATTAAGTTTTGTCAGTAATTGAATTAATTACTTTACTTGAATTGAATATTATGTAAACTCACATTTTTGACGTGTTACTCTGTACTGTATTAGTTAATTGTGGCAACTTCACTGGTCAATATGTTATGTAAGTTTTTCTGTTATATTCTTTCTTTACTTGTACCGTTTGTGCCCAAATAAACATTAAACAATTAAACAATTAATCGACACTTTTAAGCCGAAACAATAAAAAAACGGACAAATACTTTTCCCTCCTTAGTCCTTACCAATGTTTCGTCTTGGTCCTTAAAGGCAGACAATGCACCGCTGATTCCTCTGGGGCCCTAATATGGCTGCGTTTATCGCGTGACACAGTGTGGATAAGGCATCCGTCACTTTCTGACACGTAAATAAGTACGAGAGTGACGGATTCTTCATCCACATTTGACACGCGATATAGACGCAGCCATATTAGGCCCGCTGGTGTTTAAAAGCATCGATGACCGTTTACCGATTAAGTAAGTAAGCCTGGATAATCTTCCGTACAGATGTAGTGAATAATCCTTTCCCATCGTTTTTTGTCGGATATGTTCGTATTTATCTAGCTTTCTCAATTAGCTTCAGTACCCATCAACAAGCCAACTGAGAAAGCAAGATAAATACGAAATAATCCGACCAAAAACGATGGGAAAGGATTATTCACTACATCTGTACTTTAAATGAGGTAAACTTTTGTTTTGTCAAGTAATATTCGAAAAAAAAACGGGTTTCCAAGAGTTTTGATATTGCATTTATTTCCTTAATGATTTTACTTTTGATCGTTATCTTTATGGCATACATTTCGTCGTTAACTTATTGAAGAAGAATAGGGAAGGAAGAAAAAATAAAAGCTTCGCACATTAAAAACTAAACTCACCCTTGTTCTAATGCTCTTAATTTTAAGTGTCTCGAATTCAAATGAATTCAGTTTTTTTACTGCCGCTTGTTAAAGACTCGCCCTACATAATTAATAAAAAGGACGTGCGTGATTAGAACATAAAAGTAGGCCAAGGTATGCAGGGTGTGCCGGACGGGAATATAACCATTGAGATGTGTTTATACGCCCATATTTAGCGTTCCGTTTCTAAGTTGTTACCACAATAGTAACCACATTGTTTGGTGTATGATGATAAGAAAAAAAAACTGCCAGCATTTGCACATTACCACCTATACCACTTTCTGTTTCTCAGGTAAATCATCGTAAGTACGCTATCTCTACATAGTATAAAATAAATGTTTTAGAAAACAAATGGACTGACCTATAGATACCTACCTTTTTTTTTGTTTACATTTTTGAAGGCGGTTTTTAGTTACATAAATAAGAAGAAGTCGGTTGAAAACAAAGTCGCTTCCCGCGCCGTCTGTCCGTCTGTATGTAGGTACGCTTAGACCTTTCAAACTACACAACGAATTCTACTTATAATAAATTCTGATTGATGTACGGGTGTTACCGAAAACTCACATTAACGGAAGCGAAGCGAGGGCGAGTCGCTAATAAAATGTAAAACGTCCTTCAGTACCGTAATACATTGACTTCTACTGTTTTTTTTTAACGCAAAAAATATAGCACCGCCAATTCCAAGACAATAACCCACTTCGTAAATTCCCAATTCTTTTTCGAATAACTCGTTAGCGAATGGAATGACTATTCGCGTCACGAAATTACGTAAACACCTGATTCTAGGCATCTCCGTTGGAGAATTAATATGTCCCAACAACACTCAACCTATCTCTCTCTGTGTCCTTTTCCAAGCTTGTCGTGTGAGAGTGATGGGGGGTATGTTTGTATTTGTTCTTGTAAAAGTCGCGTTCATTGACTGAGTAAGAAGTTACGTCGTTGTTTCTGAAATTCAGACGAAAGCTGCTTAAGAGATATTACGAGGCGCCGCTCCGTCTACTTGTGTTGGATAAATAATTGACTCTGGGAAGGAATTTGTGCGTTTCTATGTGGAGTAGGTAAATGTTTTCAATGAAGATTAAAGTACCTTTTAAAGGGCAACGGAACCTGACAATGAGAGGACGTCAAATCGTAGGACAAATCAAATATCATTATAGACTCTGATTGATTTTTGAAATATAAATAGGTACTCTTTTTGAAATGAAAAAGTCACAGAGAAATGTGGAATAAAAGAAGATGTATCTAGTGACTAAGATTGAAAAGGGCATGCTTCGATGGTTCGGTCATTTGGAAAGGATGGATGAAAGAAGATTGACGAAAGAGATATACAGATCTAAAGTGAGTGGACGGGTCGGAAGGGGCCGCCCTAGGCGTACTTTTCAGAGTCGAATCGGAGAAATACTGGAAAAGGGCCGAATATTAAGTACCCGAAACCGACGTGTGTGCATGACTCGATGTATGAATGTGGAAGAAGCGAAAGAAATTTGTCAAGATCGTACCAAATGGAAGGAAGTGGTCTCTGCCTACTCCTCTGGGAAACAGGCGTGATTTAATGTATGTATGTATGTATAAGTACTCGTAAGGATCAAGCAACTGACTAATGTATTGGCCTAAAGAGACTATCAGAGTTTTTGAACTGAAGATGAAATGAGCCTCAATGGACAAAGGTAAAGGACAAATGTTTTTTTCCAGTGGTATATTTTCCGAATCGGATTTCTCCCAAAGTTACACTTCGCTTAGCCCGCTGATCTCACCAATATGACCTTTAAAAGCAATTAACAATTATTAACTAAAGTCTCGTTAATATCTAGACAATTGCATCCAACCGCTAGCAATAGCGCTACGCTAGCTATAGAGTACAAGTTCCTGTGGCACGGAATCTTGGCAACAGACCTGAGGATCCCACCTACGCAGCACCAAAACCATTCCACCAATCATGGTTACTAAGAAGTGCTCAATTCCAAACATTGTATTCCCAGTCCCTTTCATTCCTCATTCGCAACTAAGTCGAGAGAATGGGATGACTAACCGACGGCCCAGACAGATGCATTACGCTAACTATCGTTTCTATTCGTTTTGTTTTTAAACGAATCGCGTCACTGGCACATCACGTGACTTTTCGTATCACGTCATATACCGGTGACGCGATTGGTTTAAAAACTAAACGAAGAGAAACGCTAGCTAGCGTAGTGCATCTTATCAGGGCCCTCTGGGATAAAGTAACTTACAGCCTGAAATGAAAAACTATTTAATGAATAAAGTGGCACTGGCCAGCACTTTGGTTAAAGAATTATAATTTTTTGAAACTTATCTAACATTTATATCTTAAGTTTTATTAGTTTCCTAAAGTCGTAACGGTAAACGGCCTCTTTACAAACTCTCAAAGCGTAGTTCCGTACGCAAGAGTAAACTTTCAATTATTTTTGAGACTAAAATACTGATAGGCAAGTTTTTTTAAACAATTTTTGGCAACGTTATCTTTTTCCAAAAACATTATCGCTCAAAATACTTTTTTCATTTTTGCATCGCGCTTGAATTATGCACGACGATGGCGCGTCGAAATTTGCATCGATAGTCGAACTAATTTATGGCAATAGACTTTTAATATATTAACAAACTAGGTACTACTACTTCACATCGAGAGTCCTAGGTGTATACATTACTAGTGACGCGCCCTCGATTTGGTTTATGTGATTATGATATATAGCCTTCCTATAGCCTTCCTCGACAAATGGGCTATCTAACACTGGAGGATTTTTTCGAATCGGACTAGTAGTTCGTGAGATTAGCGCGTTCAAGCAAACAAACAAACAAACAAACAAACAAACAAACTCTTCAGCTTTATAATATCAGTATAGATTTAAACTAGTAACTAAATCTTCTTTAGTTTTTCAGATCCTATTCGAGATAAACATGTTGATTAGAACGAAGACCTCGTCTAAAATTCTGTGGATAAGCTGAAGCCAAAAATGAGAATTCTGCACCGGTCGCCGCTAAGTGCTGATCACATTACCTGCGTCTTGGCTTTCAATGTGAAACGTCTAGATTTTCTTCGCTCTTACGTCATTTCTTTGCGGGTGGTAGGACCTTGTGCACCTTGTGGACTTTGTCCGTCCGGATCGCTACGCTACCACCATCTTATCCATTAACCTACCGCCAAACAGCAGTGTTCGCATTGTTGTGTTCCGGTTTGGGGATAAGACAGCCGGTGAAATGACTAGCATAGAGGCATTCCATCTTAGCCTCAGGGTTGGCAACGCATTTGCAGTCTTAGGATTGCATTGCAGTCTTGTGATTGCGAATGTCTATGGGTCACAGTTTCCACTTACCATCAGGTTTTTAAAAATTCAAGCATTTTCGTCAACTGGATCGATGCGAGTTTCGCTGCTTAGCTGCACTTGAGTGGAAATCCAACAATCTTATATCAACAGCTAGCACAAGATGTTCTCGACTTGTTTGTCGTTTCTAACTAAACTGTGGGGTTAGACAAGTTGCCATCGTTCACGAACGCTAGCGTTAGGCGATCACTTTGGTGATCACCTGTCACTTGGCGAAATAGGCTAGACAAGTTGCCATCGAATGTAACGCTAGCGTTAGGCGATCACTGTCGACATGCGTTGTCAAAAATGAAAAATCTAGCCAAAGTGTATGCCCACGATGGATACAACCTCGCTCGACAGTCTAGTTTTTTTTTCTAAAAATGATAAATTTGTCTATACTTTTCGACCTTAAAAGTCAAGTTGACGCTGTCGCAGATGTGCATTGGAAATAAACATATTTAGGTACGTATTATGTTGTATTTGTTACATTATTTATTTAAATGTGGTTTTTCATAAAATGTTATGAGATTGTGATTGTGTTGTGTGTTATTCTAAGGTAAATATGTACGTGTATGTATGTGTTATGAATTCTTGTAACATGTAAGAAAAGTTACTTCCTTTGTATGAACGCGTCTCCCAGGCATTGTTAAATAGTTTCCCTATTTAAATGAATAATGAAGATCAGATACAGGTTTATGTTCAAATCACGTGAAAGCGCAGCAGGGGCGCACAGGCATACCCAACTATTTTTACATGACTGCCTAAAATAAGGAGTGTAATGTTTTCAGGGTTAATGTATGTATGTATGTACGATTTTTTATTTATTTAGTGTAGTTGTGTTTGACTTTCTTTCAGCTACACCTTAAAATCGGATAACATTTGCTAAAATTGCGGTACTGTACTAATCGTAATGACATGGGCAGAATAGTACAGAAGCCTGTACTCGATAAAATTAACTAGAGCAGCGTGTTTGTGATATAGATATACCTACAGTTAATTTTTAATTTACAGGGACCTAGACTACACGTGATTGGAACTAAGAAAATAATTATGAAGTCCACTGGATACCTATAATGATATTCGCAAATGCAGATCATGGTGTGTATACAGTTTTATTCCGTATTTTCAGTATTTTACCTAACCTGGCGGACGTTACCTGCATGCATACGCTGCCTAGGTCCCACTTCAAACTTCCTCTGTCAAACTGAGAACGGCGGCTGCATCAGTCAAACCAGTGAAATGGCATAAATATGTCTGCTTTTAGCCAAGTCTTTATGTTTTGGGGGAGGCGTGAGATAACTCATTCATTAAGGAAATTTCCTCATGCCTAAATGACGTTTCGGGTGACCAGCTACTTTGGCCAAAGATTAAGCATTAAATCTATGTAAATAATTTGCTTTTTATTCATATACGTTATTTGATCTCTCTAAAGTATCTGCAAAACCAATATAAACTAAATGAGAATAAGTACAGTCGCCAATAATAATTTATATTTCACATTGCGTTACGCTCAAAATTATCTGACACGCTCTCTGCCTCTAGACGTGTCCAATAGTTTCAGCCCTATATTGGATAATATATTATTGTTGGAGACAGCGAGTACATAACCTTTCTTAACCTTTGTCCAACAATATCTCAGTGTTTTAGCGCCCTTACGGATATTTGACTTGAATGTAAAAAAAATGTAGAAACAAAGTTATAGTTTATATTCATGACAAAAATTATGATAAGTCATTTTATTTTAATTTCAGAAAAAACCAACACCACTGTCTCCAGCCACTTCACCCACCAATTTTACCACATAGTATGCATTGTCTAGAAGGACTGCAATGCAGATTAACTGGATCCGTGCACTCCGATGTTCCTGTGATGTCTGCGTTAATACAATTATGTACTTTTCCATAATTTCTGCTCAGTAAAATAATCAATTCATGTTGTCTTCATTCCTATAATACCTTCCAAATATGCTCGTTTTCCCATAATGTCGGATGTTGTAGGTCGGTTGAAGTAAATGTAAGCAACTAAAACTAGGTACGACTTTAAACACATCGCAGCAAACAAAGTGTGCAAAAATATATCAACACACTCTACATACACTGCTTAATTAATTGAGTTGAGTGCGGGTATTTTTGAACGCCTACTCCGATATTTGATGGTGACTGTACGGTCACGAGCGTTAATTTGACACCCATTTCAAGAAAAATATGCTTGAAGTCGTCAATTTCCTTTCGTCCACTTTCACAAGTAAGATTTCATAACTGGTTATGAATAATGATTTTTTTTCACTGTTTCTTAACCTGTTATTAAACAAGACTTTTTTTCCATTTTCATAACCAGAAACTAGGTAGGTTTAGGTTATATTAGTTTTGCAGCAAGCCCGGAGGGCCACACCACCCAGAAATTGGAGCTCCGCGTTAGCGGAGCTCCGTAGACACTGTCTGATTGATTTGAAATAAGAGTGTCGACGGCGCTCCGCTCAGGCGGAGCTCCTATTTCTGGGTGGTTTGGCCCTCCGGGCCTGCTGCAAAACTAACATAACCTAAACCTACCTCATTTTAAACAACTCGTTTTGTACACATCGTGTAGGTGTATGACTAGACAGAACAAAAAAGTACCATTATACGTGTTCAAAGAAGTCATACATGGATGTAGAACTAAGCGGTTATTAATTTTATTCAGCTGAACAAACGAGAAAAAAAATCTGACTAGTTCAGTTATAACTTATTTTATTTTCAACTGAACAAACGAGTAAAAAAATCTCACTTGTTCAGTCAACTGAACTAAACAACTGAACTAGTGGGAATAGAGGAACCTGACTACAAATTTGTCAGACTGCCTGCGCACAGTGGTCGCGTTATATGCGTGTGGTATCGTTCCCAAAACAAAACGATAAGGGAAATGGCTGAATACTGTAAATAAAGTAAGTACTAGTTGTACTCATGTCCAATATGCAAAACCTGTCAAAAATGTTGGTCACGTTATGGCGTTATATACTTTCGAAGTATCTTTAAAAGGTCCTAGTGCCCTAACGCGACCAAAATTTTGGTCAGTTTTTACATATTTGGCATTGGTACAACTAATACTTACTTTGCTCATAATATTCAACCATTTCCCTTATCGTTTTTTTTGGTAACAACTATCGGCCGTTGAAAGTACATAACGCCATAACTATTTTTGAACAGTTTTTGCATAGGTATTTGACATGAGTACTACTAGTACTTACTTTATGTACAAAATTCAGCCATTTCCTTTAATCTCTTTTTTTTGGGAACGATAACACGTTTTTCAGCCGCCATATTAGTTAATGCGACCGCTGTGCGCAGGCAGAACGACATATTTGGCATCAGGGAGTTGCTCTCTATCCTGTCAGGCCAGAATAATCTATTTCCGAGATCGTAACCAAATTAGTCGTGACCTCCTGTAATAACAGTGGTGGCTAAATAATTAGGAACGCTTGCATTTTTCCCATATAATTTCAATTTTGACAACTACCTAATCAAAAAGTTCTAGACCTATTTTATTTTTAGTTACACTTATCGTTAATTAATAAACTAAGCCTCAAATTTTTGTACAGTTTACCGCTATTAAAAACGAATATTTTTTAAAGGGATTTAAAAACTTAGTGCTGACGTATCCATACAAAGTTTTTTAACATGAAATTGATGAAATATTCGATTTTAGCAGCGACAAACTGTACATACATTTAAACAGATTATTATATAATGATAAGTGTAAACTAAAAATAAAATTGGTCAAGAAATTTTTGATTGGCGGTCAAAATTTAAGTCATAATTGTATTAAGTATATCTTACGAGAAAAACGCAAGCGTTCGGTTCCTATTTATATGGCCATCAGTGTAACTTCGAGTAATGAAACTTTACTAAAATAATGTACTTCGATTTTGTTTTGAACGTTTAATACTTGAAATCAATAATTTTTTGATTCATAGCATTTTTTGGATGAGGTTTTAAACATAATAAATTAATAGTAATTCAAACTCATTTCACCAAACAATTAAGTATAATCCTGCCTCTAATTAGTAGGGCTCATCCTGGATTTGGCTCCAATTATAAAAGGACTGCTCCGCACTACAATATAACCTAGGGAGCGACCTTTGAGACATTGAATGGAAGTTGAGATACTCCTTCCATACAGGCTGCAGGCTCCGTGTAAAAATGAAACACCGGAGTTTGTAATTCTGCGACAAGGGGTTGATAATAGTATATGGACATCCGGCATCGTCAACCAGCCGTCTGTAGGATTTTCTTTGTTGCCTAAAACACACAAAAGTTATTTTATCAATAAATTGTATGATATCGGTTAAGTATACTTACTTGACCTCGCTATAAGTAACTAAGTACTATTTTTTTCCGAAAACCATACTACTATATATATATATATATATATAAAGAGTTTTCAATAAAAGAAAAAACGCTCCCTCGGTTAATTTAAACGTTGGGCGGGACCTTGTGAATAAAAAACATTACACATATTCAGGGAATGAAACATCCAATACTTTCATTAAATATATGTCATAACTTACTCTTGTCTTATACGAGACCTAGCTTCATCCGATTGTAGGAAGACGATCCTCCTCTTCAAGACTGTGTCGTTGTTGAGAGCATCCCCCACTTGACGGATGCATCTACTAGCAGCGGTCCGTTGCGTTAATTGGTTGGATACCCCGTGATCCTCTGATCCGACATTGTCGCCAGAAAGCTGAGAGCACACAGCACCTGAAATAATCGTAATAAATATCTTTATTGGTACTGACAAGTTTCATTGTAGGTATTGTTTATATAATGCACATACCAACTTATACATGTTAAAATCAAAATGATGCTTACCTTCAGTTCAAGGAGAACCTCCTTCAATCTCCTCAACGAAGTCAGGGCGTTCCCTGAAAAGGCTGCAAAGAACTCTAAATGAGACCTTGCTTAACGTAAAATGTTCCTGAACAGCATTTCATGCATCCCGTCCGCGGCCTCCAGGCTCGCACGAGAGATTTCTCTGGGTCGGCGCCTGGATAAGCTCGTACTGTTGTGAGCAGCGTATATGTAAGTCTCAGCGGAAGCATTTTTAATAAGAAATCAAAGTTCAAACAATATAATTTTATGCGACCGCGAAGCAATGATGACAGTGATGACACGGACTCAGTTGACAGTTTCTTGGTCGTTACGGCCGTCCATAGATACCGCCCTTAGATACCGACGTTTATATCGCACTGCTAGATGAAAATAGTAGTAACTCAAAATACAATGCATGTCAAAATCAACTTTAATTCAACTTCTTTGAACTTAAAACCAAACTAGCCATGATTTTGAGTTAATACTGTTTTGATCTAGCAGTGCGACATGGCGATTGTGCTCGGGTTCTATTCGACCTGTCAAAAGGGCAACTTGTCTAGCCTTTGTGTCAAAATAGTACCGCGTATCGACCGTAGTCGTCAAACCTATCGAGTGATAGTGATCACTTTTCAGCGTGTCAGTTGTAACGAGTGATATATCACGTGACTTACGTCATTCCCATACATTTTTCAATGACAACACATGTCGCCAGTGATCACCTAACGCTAGCGTTCGTGAACGATGGCAACTTGTCTAGCCCCACTGTATAGCAATAAGGAGCGTCCTCAATGAGAGCATTCGTGTGAATATTCGAGTGCTCATTACACGCGATTGCTCTGAATGAGGACACTCCTTTAGAGACGAATTGAACAAACGAGAAAATCCAGGTAAGAATCAGAAATGACAGTTTTCTAGGACTTGACGCTTACTTTGACGTATCTTAAGACGAGTATCTCACTCGAGATCTGATTTTAATACGTCCCTTAAGCTTCCCACACTCGGCAACCTAAGACAACTTTTCGATAACATCGAAACTTTTTGTTTGGCGAGTAGAAAATGTTCTCGAAATTTGTAATTATAATGAGCTAACTTAATTATTAACTAGAGACGCGCCCTCGCTTCCCTTCGTTTTATGTGAGTTTTCTGTAACACCCGTATGTAAACCATTTTTTATTATGCATAAAAACTTTCCGTGAAAAATTATCTAGCTGATGGTGAAAACCGCATCAAAATCCGTTTCGTGGTTTAGGAGGAGTTAGCGGATATACAGGCAGAAAGACGCGAAATGTGATGCAACTTTGTTTTGTACTATGCAATAATAATCTATATTATGTACATATATATATATATATATAAATGAACCCCTATTCATCCTGGTCACGCTATAACTTGAGAACGGCTGAACCGATTTGGCTGATTTCTTTTTTGTTGTGTTCGTCATTGTCAGGACAAGGTTTTTAAGAAAGAATATAATTGAAAAATTCACCGGGAAAGTCAGAAATTTGCAGCGGGGCAAAACTGCTGGCTGGCCGCTAATAAATAATAAAGGTTCATGCTTGACGAACAAGTCTTCAAATAAAGCTTGTACACTCGAGAGCAATGAAAACGGGTCACTTTCTATGAAAACTCTATACAAAGAGACCCGCTTTCATTGCTCTTGACTATATTTCATAGATACCTCGTTGGATAACGATCCTTACCGTGCTTTAGACACAATCAGTTACAACGGTTAACAAGTTTAAATAATTCATAGAGATGTCTATTCATTGGGCTGTGCCAAATGGAAATCGGATTGTTGCGGCAAGCCTTGAGAAAAAGGGATTTCTGCGAGACGGGAATGAATTCATTTCGTATGATTTTGAGGCTAGACAGAGTTGTGCCGCTGGCTGACACAAACGTAGATACAAAATATTCAAATAGAACATATTATTATTTCAGTTTGTAGCCCACCTTCCTTTGACGTCACAATCATACTGTTGACGTCCTGACAAAATTTACGTGACAAAGATATGATTACGTTAAAACGAGATAGAATAAAACAAATTTGAAACGAGTACCTTTTCAGCATAAAAGTAGTGTACGCTATGAGTCATTTTTGGTTAAAGAAAATTGTGTACTTAAACTGTTTGTGAATTTTGTGATATTTAATTCATAAAACGAAATTCATACACAGCAGTGTTCGCATTCTTGTGTTCCGGTTTGGGCATAAGACAGCCGATAAAATGACTTGCATAGAGTCATTCCATCTTAGTCCTCAGGGTTGGCAACGCAGTTTTGTGAATGCGAATGTCTATGGGTCACAGTTTCCACTTACCATCAGGTGGCCTGTGTGCTCGTTTGTATTCTCTATGCCATAAAAAAACATAAACAAATAAAGTAGATAAGATTTACCTACTGAAGGGCATCTCGACTATAAACGTTATTGTATCTAAATAAATAAATACATACATACATACATTAAATCACGCCTGTTTCCCAGAGGGGTAGGCAGAGACCACTTCTTTCCATTTGCTACGATCTTGACAAATTTCTTTCGCCTCTTCCACATTAATACATCGAGTCATGCACGCACGTCGGTTTCGGGTACTTACGATTTGGCCCTTTTCCATTATTTCTCCGATTTGACTCGAAAAAGTACGCCTAGGGCGGCCCCTTCCGACCCGTCCACTCACTTTCGATCTGTATATCTGTATAAATAAATATATTGTAAAACTCACCTAACTAAGCGATTATCAAGAAAAAATATAGTTTGACGTGACGATAAATAGCTGGTGACGGATTGTGTTGTCGCGTATGTCAACTCCATACATTTTGAATCGATAGAAAACAGAAACAGAAGCCACGATAGAAAACAGAAATTAGGCTATTCGTTTGGGTTAGTCACGTGACTCTTCGTATCACGTCATCTACCAGTGGCGAATGGTTTAAAAACGAAACGAATAGAAACGCTTGAGTAGAGCCGGTGTCTATTATTTTATTATTTATTTTATTTATTTATTGATTATAACATATTAACAACCTTAGTTTTATAACAACGTAAATTTAAATAATACTAAATTAATGTTTAAATAAAGCTCTCTTAAATTTATTTTTGTTAGGCTATAGTCTCAAAGCGGCAGGTATGCTGTTGAGGATGTAAGGCAAGCGCTTCTCAATAAGCCTGTCTCCATAGTAGTTGCTCACTCTGGGTACAGCATATTTACCAGCGGCTACTGACCTGGTGCCATGTTCTTGGCTCAATTGCGATAAGTTAATCTCTTGATTGCCATATTGATTAACTGCCAGTAAGTACTTGTGTCTAAGGGTCGCCGGTAGGATTTTGCATAGTTTAAATAATAATAGGCAGCCTCTAGCAAAAAATCTCTTTCTTATATATTTTCTGCGAATCAGGAAGAGCAATATAGACAGCAGATCATTCAAACTGTAGCGGTATCGTTGAAATTCACTGAGTAAGGGTTTGTGAAGAGTTAAACCCCAGCCCAAATCGATCAAGCGAGCTCAAATGTCACTGGAATAGCCTTTCACAAAAGGAAATGGTGAAAATGCATACTTTGTTTGCGGGAGCTGTTTGGTATTTGGTCGCTTCGCTAACCATACATGGTTGTTTTTTTTTTAAGTACCGTGATGAATTGCTATAAATTGCTAGGATACAGGGTGATTTTCCATGCGTTTTAACCGTTTTTTGCTCAATATTAATATCGGCAACAGGTACGAGTAGACGCTTGAAATATTCACACAACATTTAGTTGTATTTAAATTTTAAAAATAAAAAATAAAATGAAAATAAATTAAATGTAGGTATAAGATACAACAAACTTTTCTTTTGCCGTTTTTTGCTAATGGTGTACTTACCTATATATAATGGTACGGAACCCTTCGTGCACGAATCCGACTCGAACTTGGTCGGTTTTACTTTTTAATTTGTATGTTATTAAAATAAGATTATATTTAGATTACTATTATGTTGACACCTTGCGTCCGTAGTGTAAATACTTGGCAAAGACCCAAATGCAGCCGCTAAATCGTTATTGACTCACATTTGACAAATTATGTCAATTAATTAGGCTCCACATACAATCTACCCAAGACGACTAATATTATATTTAATTAACAAGTTTGTCTGCCAGTCGCAACCTAACTAATCTCTTTATGCCTACATAATGTAATAAGAGAGAGTAACATCGGTACGTTTGTAATAAAACAGCCTTATCGGTGTTTATGTGTTTTTATTACGAACAGCGGTGACTGGGATTTGGGCACTGCCTGTATATGCGACAAAGAAACTCCTTTGTTTACCACTTTTCAACTCTATTTGTATGGTGTTAAGGTCCGACTATACTACGATAGATTTAGTTTGTTTTGTTTTTACACTTTTATTTGTCCGTGAAATTGTTGCTTTACGCCATACGTTATCGTTTTATTTATGTTATTTTATATAGAATAACATATTTAAGCACTGATATAATACAGGAGAGGTGATAAGGAAGAGGGTGATATAAAAAGTCCGATCTAAATTTATAAAGTAATATCTCCACAAAATTTACAAAAACCCGAACAAATCTGAGATATTAAATTACGTGATAAATTAATCCAGCCTAATCCAGATAAATTAATAAAGCCCAAAGAATAAAGCTCAGAAGTCAAAAATCATAAACCTCTTTGCGAAATATCAGCCTATTTAGTCTTTAGATATTTCGCTAAGCAGATGATACGGGTACACATCAACCGATATTTTCATGTCCCAAAAACCAGTGCAGTTAGTGTGGCCGCCGTTATACTAATAAAACTAGTTGTACGCAGTATTGTTAGAACTTTTACGAAAATCATAAAATCTCTTGACGAATCACTGTAATCGGAGTGGTATCGATCTAATACGTCTGAGTGTTTACCTTGTAGATTGATATTTTCAATCAACTATTGAATATAAATAGAATTAAAGCTAACGAGGAATGCTCGTATATGTTTTCTGATGTTTACAATCAACAATAGAGTTTTTTTTACATTTAGTAAAAGCATAAGCTAGTGATAATAAAAACAGATTCATAGAGATTCATCTTTGTAGTCCGTTAAGTTAGGTACGACCGTAATAGAAGCGTGTCGCATAAAACCAACGATTAAACCCTATGTCATTTCTATATCGTCACTCGACACTGTAATTGTGTCAATGTTCTATGGTGGATCAACATTTAGTCAGTTGAGATCAGTTTTCAGCAGGTCTCTCTCTCTCTCTCTCTCTCTCTCTCTCTCACTCTCTCTCTCTCTCTCTCTCTATCTCATTCTCTCTCTCTATCTATCTCTCCTCTTCTATTTCTTTACGAACAAATCAAAACAAGTCGATTTTTTTAAGAGGTCAAATTCTAGTATTTCTGATTATTTAACTTCGCTGGTGGGACATTTATCAACTAATCACGTGATTGCTATTATTTATTGTTAAGTATATTCTATTCTATAGCATTGTGTCAGCATTTATATTGTATGATAGTCCGGAACCCTCAGTGCGCGTATCTGTCTCAAACTTGACCATTCATAATAAAGCTAACCTAGAACTTGGTATAATCGCTGTAAGTTTTTTAATTTATTCCCCAGAACAAACTTAGAGCAACAATTCCAATTAATTTAATTCTTATTACTTTAAGCTTCCAAAGTTCAACATAGGGGCGGTTTAACGATGTTTTTCTTTAGCGCTGATAGCTGAAAGACAAATAACTAACTATAATGATTTTTAACACAACCTCACAATACAAAAGATGTATAGTAAAACCTTGACTCACAAAAAAAACATTACCAACTTATGAATAATATAGGATGTTGTTATTTCAAACAACACTACTCGCAAGCTTGCGTAACTTGACCTTTCATCCCGTATAGTCTAAATGCATAAGGCGTGTCTTAAACATGAGTCGTTCGTTGCTCATTTCGACTCTGCGTGATGCATTATTGTTATCGCCGAAAAATATCTACGAGCTCACTTATTCTCCTATTTAAAGTAGGTACAGTCAAAGAATTTAATTTGTGACCCACCTTAGGTCAAAAGCCAATCTGACATTTTACAGCCATAAGGTTGAGTTTTCTGAAAGTTACAAATGACTTGGCATCTCTAATGACATTGATGATTTCAAGCATTTGTTTTTTGAATTAGGTCCAAAATTTTCGTTTTTGACCGTACCTACTATGGTAATAAGGCGACCTTGATTGATCTCTGTTAAAATAATATAGTTATAACAAAGTTCTAGGCCTTAGAAAGAGCGATATATGACCCTTACAGCCCTCTTACTGACTGGAACTTCATCTAACAAAGAAGTTATTCACAAGGAAAAATCCTACAAGAAGCATATCAAAACGTAAAAGTTTAAAGTAACAAACAAAAGACTACTTTGAAAAGCTCGTGAGCTCTAGAATGAAAATCTAAAAAAAATAGGTTAATTGGCTTAGATTATGAAATGAATAACTTATGAACTACACGCGTTTCTTCTATAGTATGTCAATAGGCACCTAAACATTAAATGAAAAATTAAAAAAAAACACAAAAAAATCGTTACTTTGGCAATAGATTTTACTTTTCTTCTCCTATAAAATGTAATAAAAAGTTTTGACCCGTTAAAGTTAAAAAAAAAGCGGTTGAACGAATGTCAAAGTAAAAAATAAGAATATCTCCTCGAATCAGAACATGTTTACTTATTTAAAAAATATCCGTAGGTACGAGTATACATTTTGTTTTATATTGACAATATTACAGTTCATTCTTTAATATAAGTACTCGTATTTATGATATATTTTATGCTACTCGTACATAATTGTTCCATAACTATTCACAAAGCAAATAATCTACATAGATAAACATACTTTGTATTAATTAAACACTTCATCTTGCTTCAAACATTTTAAAAATAAACTTGTCCTCATTCCCACTGCAATATTTAATGAAGGCATTATTATTTGATAGCAGAAGATTCATCATAATAAAACTCCCTTACACAGTAATAGCTTTATTTAAAGCAAGATTCAACGAAATCGTAAATGTAATTTCTCAGAATTAGTACCTACTGTTGTTGCTGTGTATTTCTTTATAAGTTCAAAGTACATTAGCATTTTAAGGCCCTATTAATGAACTATCAAATCCTGTTTCCAGGCAGCTAAATTATGTAGAAGGGTCATAATTGATCTGGAGAAATGAATCAAAATTAAAAAGCGAATTCGGTAACATTTCAGTATAAAATCCGTGTTCTAATATCTAATAAATATCTAGAAACTTTACCGAAAACTCAAAAAAACTACCAACAAAGTATGTCCCACTTATTTTAACATAGCACCTCCCAATAGCCTTCGATATTTTTATACTTAATAAAATACCCATCCAATCAAGTTAGCGTCCGTTTTACATATACCTAAAACCGTACCGCCGCCATATTTTCCCGAGATATATTAAAATCTTCCAGAATCCTCTATCCATACTTCCATACACTGAGGGCCACAAACCCATTAGTGAAGAAGCACCATAAATTCTGTATTTACGGGAGCAGTCGAAAAGGCTTGCTTTGATATTTGACTGAGATCAAAAGTTTTTACGGATGTATGGACGTACGAGTAGAGTTGTAAAGAGTTGTATATATATGCTTTAACGGCTTTTTAATTGGGACTTCTAGTCTTTGATGTAAAGCATGGACGTCATTAAAGTGTATTTTGAAAGGAAACGATAAAAATGTTGAACGGTTTTTAATAGACGTTACGTTTAGAACAAAGTAGCTGAAATTGTTTATTTAACTGGTCTAGTTGGATTTTATGAAGTTGTTGTAGGTTTTACGTGACGTAAAAAGGCAGTAAGGCAGTTAATGTACATTATATAAACCATCCTTCTTCTGTGCTGTCCGTGCCTATGTAACTTGTAACACTTAATTTACATGTCTATTTGTACACTGCCCTACGACTCAAATTATAGATAAGAAATACAAATAGGCCTTGAACCGCCAGTCCCTTACTCCCTTGCCGTGGCCTACTAACGTCCCCCTTCGGACAAAAGGGCATATTTACCTATAAACTCCAAATACACGCTACCCTGTTGCTCAAGAAGAACAGTCTAATTTCCTTCAGCTGTAAAACTGCGGATGTGTCGTTTGTCTCGACGAGAAATATGGATAGCCTTCAGTCTGAAACGTTTACACTAAGTGGGTTCCGCCGTAACAAGCTGTCCTAATCGTTTTACGACCAAAATTGTTAAATGTGTCGCGCAGATTTTATGTGGCTCTACTTGTACTGAATATTCTGATTGAGGTTTGTTGAGGGTGCAGCGGTATCATTGTCGTGTTTATCGCTGTGGATAAACTTAGATAAAGCGTCCGTCACTCTTGCACTTACATAATAAAAAGTGACAGTTGTTGTACCCCCCCGCAAAAAGAAGGATGTTGTAAGTTTTATGTGAGTATCTGTGTCTGTTTGTAGCGGTAACGTATAGATTTTTGGAAAAAAACATGTCCGATGTTTCGTTTGTCTGAAATTTCCATTTTTTTGAAAATTATTTCCAAAATTTTCAAATGTAGGTGAGGTTAGTTTTATAACAATCCAGGAAACAACGGTTTCAGAGAAAAAAGATTTTAGGACATGTTAAGATTTCGAGCAAAGGAAACAGCGGCCTAAAGTTTTTCGAACTTAAGATAGGTAAACTTAGTTTGGGATTTGGTCAATTTGTGTGACATTGTACCCCTTTTTTTAAGTGTCGTACTATTAATAGACATGTACAATGTATGTATGCAAACACTTTTTAGTAGGTACTAAACAATTAGTACTTTTCAGAAATATTAAAACGAGGTAAAAGCGATAATAACATGTTGGCTATAATGCTGGAACGCGATGACATAAAACGATTTCCGACATCCTTCCCTAAAATCGGGCGGACGGACTAAACTGCCAATTTGGGGCGCGGCAGACTTCGTATAGTTTTCTAACTATACTTCTCGAGTTGAATCATATATAACAAAGTACAACGCTGTTGCTAGTATCTCTTGAAGTGACGTATTGACTTTTTTTTTCAAGTAGGACGCAACCTGCCAGGTTCCGCCGAGGCACGCCGACTTTTCGTAGTCTTATTCTCTTATGTTTGGCTATGTTTGCCGTTACTCACCTACGATACCTTCTGGCTTTAAGCACGTCAAGAAGTCAGTTACAGTTAGCTCCAATGTCAACGAAATGAAATTACAAATTTCTTGGAACGTTGTTTTCCTCTGTACTTAAGTTAAAAAGAAATATTATTACGTAACGCCATGGAGTGACGCCCCTAAACAATTCTTAATGTATTCTTGAGCTTGCCCACAAATATCAATCCACATAAAAGAACCAGGCTCTTTTGTAAAGTCTCGATTCCTCTGTTACACAAATAATAAATCATTATGAGTGACGTTTACTTGCTTCCTGTTCGTTGATGGAACTCTTTAATGGCGATGCAAGATGGCGGTCAAAATAGGCGCGAATTAAAGACCTGAGTGCGGATATCCGGGGTCACGCGTTAATGAGGATTAATGTTGCCATTGTAACAAAAAGTTTGGAATAAAAATATTTGTCATATAGTTAGCCTTTTATTTCTTGCTAGTATGAAACAAAGTTAAAAGTAAGAAAAAAAAAGTATAATTAATATTTTCCACAATATGATTGGAGAATTATTCTTTTTTTTGCAACAACCCCTCCTCAGGCGAAGGTGAAGGCCTCCTCTAAAGAGTTCCATTTTATCTTGAGCTATTTGCGGCCAGCTGGAGCTAGCTATTTTTTTTATTTCGTCTACCCATCTCGTATGAGGTCTACCTTTGAGACGCTTGCCGTGTGGACCTTTCCACTTAGTTACCTTGCTAGTCCACTTATCTAGTTAAAACAGCCTTAATTACTGCTCTTAATTCTTAATTTAAGTTCTCTCTGTAAAATGTAAGTAAGAACGCCGATATTTTTAAACTTGGATAATGTCTGTTTCAACGGCAACTGATTGAAATCGGGGATCAAATATGGTGATAAGTTCTTCAGTTCTCAAGTTAACAGTGCTATAACGGATCTGGAACTCAATAGTATTGTACTAGCAAACACCCCTAAACCTTGGTTTTTGTATTTCAAAGTCCCTTAAAGGCTCTTCCAATGGTTAAAATCCCTTTATCGATACAAACAAAACCTTTTAACTTTACTTCAACTTGCTGTTTGCTGTCTCACCGCAAAATAACCACTTTGTTTGAAAAGGCTTTTCTCATTGCAAAGGTGACTTTAATATGTGACAAAGAGCCATTTTGTGAGCTGACTGTAAAGTTGGGAATTGAATATATATATATCTCTCTCTGAGACTGTTTGTACTTGAGAGATGAATATGATGATGATGTCATGGCGTATTCAATAAGGGTGAACCTAATCAACAATGAAAGATTGATTGATTGGTAAAGCCTATCATTATCATCAACACCATGTAAGCTGAACCACGTCCACTGTTGAATAGGTCTACCCCAAAGATCTCTAACAGTACTATAATTGGTATAGTGCTATTCACATCCAATTGGGATTGTTCATATTTTTACAATTACTCCAATTCGAAAACCATTTCGAGGAATAGGGTTTTAAAGCCGTTCTGCATTATTAAGTTCTTGAAAGATTTATTTATTTTGGATATTTCAGTAAAAGTATATTTAACCTTTGTTTGACTTTCGTTTACGGCTTGAAGCCCTCCGAGGTGTATCTTACGGGTTAGGCGAAATTAGCTTGATATAGTATGTTTTAATACACTACTACAATCACTTTTTTTCATTAGTTATCATTTAATTGTTGTAATTTATTAGAAAATGCCCCCCCAAATTTAAAATAATCATGTCATCCATAAAATGTCTGCTAAATAAATAAAGATATTTAAACAAAACTATTGGGTCAAATACAAAAGTAATGAACTAGGTGTCTTAAAATTTTCTATTCTTTCGAATTAGAAAGTAAAAACCGTGAGTTATTTTTTTTGGTCAATCCCAATTGTTTCCTCCGCCTCTTACCACATAGTCAGTCCACTATGAGAGGCTGTATTTATATGTTAAATAAGAATAATATCTTTTTAAACGCCACAGACGTCTCTGGCCGTCAACTGAAAGTCGTGCCACTGCACTGACGCCACGACGTCTACAGCCGTCACAAGTTCAAGATGAAAAGAGACTTTGTTTCGTATTAATAAAGTGTAATTTTCATAGCATTGCAAACATGTTTGGCGTGGGTTGACACATTTTGTATTCGACGTAAGGCTTTCAAAAGGACAAATACCAGAAAAAATCACGCGCGAATTGACTTGGATCCTTAACCACTATATTGCATTATACAATCTGATAAGACTTTTGAATTCTACATCGCCGTACGGTCGGGCAACCAGTTTTGACAAAAGTTTCTGTGAGATCTAACTGTCGCTAAGATTGACACTTGTCACTGTCATAATATTATTGTAATACTAACTTGTATCATGAAGTGCAAATGAACTTCAACCGTAGGGTGGTAGACCACATTTTTGGCCGACTACTGTGACATATTTTACAGACACTTGAGTCGTTCATTTTTAAACTTGTATAAGTAGAATTATATTTATATTTATGCATAATGATGTTTATTTATATGTATAGTTTATGGATATTTTGCTGTAGACATATTATACACGGTGGGGCCTGTAACTAGAGCAAAAATTAAAAATGTACATTCTTCTCCTCAAACTACGCAACGTTTGTTTGACGACTTTGAAAAAAAACTTGCGGTTTGAATTTTATTACATTTAAAGTTTATTCGAACACGCAATGTACTATGAAATTGATTATGTCTGTAGAGTGACTAGACTGACAGGCGATGTCAATTAGGAGTTTTAAGTAGGTACAGTCAAGGGCAAAAATATGTATACCTACACTTTAGTACCTTGTCTATTTACGTCATATTAGAACTGCCATATATGAACTGTCACAGTGGTTAAAGTGACAAGGTACTAAAGTGTATACATATTTTTGCCCTTGACTGTACATTGAAAATACTATTTACTTTGTTTGAAAAAATAACAATCTTAAAACTTTATGATTTTAAAAAGTTGCTAAACAAAAGTTGTCTAGTTTGAGGAGTAGAATCTACGTTTTAATTTTTTGCTTTAGTTACAGGCCCCACCCTGTATAATTTAATTTTGTGCACATCCTTGTAATCTTGCCTATCCTCGTACGGTTAACTGGATGAGATACCTTAAAGGGATAAGTTCGCCATTGTACATGTTAATCTTAAGTTTATGTACGAATTTACTTGTAATTGTTTTTTTTGTGCAATAAAAATTTTACATACATACATATCAAATTGACAACGGATCGATTCAATCGTCATTAACTGAGTGCGGCCGTTTGACTGTGTGACCTTATAGCTATTCTATAAGTTCGTCCGCATATTTTTATCCCCAAGCCACCTAGTTATAAGCAAATCTATTAAAAATCGAGCCCGCAAACCAAGATGGGACGGGAAGGAATTTAAATGTGTATGGCTATTTTCCGCGTTCGGATATTCCGAGGACGAGGGTCAGCGAGATCGGAATTCCTTTTTCATTCCATTCTTATTCCATTTCACTTTAGGGGTTCACCTACATAGGAGTCCGGGACGAGAATGATTGATAAAGGTATCATAAAAGATCTTCGGGCGAATGTCAGTAGCAGGTTACAGTAAAAATAATAATTTGTTTAAAAAAATCGCGACAATTTTGGAACTCTCCCAACTTTCATTATACCCTTTTAGCCCAAAATAAATATAAGAAATAAATATAAGAGGACAATCTCACACCAATTGACCTAGTCCCAAACTAAGCTCTAGGCTTGTACTATGGGTACTAGACAACGATATAAATACGTATATAGATAAATATATACTTAACTACATAGAAAACATCCATGACACAGGAACAAATATTCGCGCTCATCACACAATTATCCGCCCTTACCGGGATTCGAACCCAGGACCGCTAGCTTCGTAGGCAGGGTCACTACCCACTAGGCCAGCGCGTCGTCAAGAAAAGGCAGTTAATCAAGCTTTTATTAAAAAAAACAAGTTTGGGCTCCTCCAGACATGATACGGATGAATCATTATTTGTAAAATGTACGCCGCATTGTAAAAACAATTCAGTTAACGTTAGGGACAGACCAATTGATTACAAAGCTCTTACTAATATCTATTAGTGTTTTAGGTTGTCAACACTGTTCTATATCCACCCCTATCAGTTAATATTCAAATGACAGAGACCAATCGCAGATTTAAAGCCGTTAGCGTGACGGATGGGTGTCGCTGGAAGCCAGCCAGAACAGAACGACCTAATTTGCACATGAATAATTTACTTTCTCACCATTCCTATTACCAAAGAGTAACAGCGACTTTGCAAAGGCATTAGGATTGTAAATAAGATGGGAAGTGGATTAGGCGATCGTAACGGTAAAGTTATTTACGGCAGTGATTTTCGTTAACTTTACGTGTTTCGGTAATTTTAGCGTTTATGTCTGCGTATTGATCTTGCTAATTAATGACACGGAAACTACTGCTCTTTAATTAAAAATACAGCCTTGCATATCATTGCATATCTTCAAAGTTTGTAAACTGACTCGATCACTCGATCACTCATTTGACCGACAACAACGCCGTTCTTAAGAGCACCCCTGGGGGGCTATTATGACATAGATGCAGTTCTGTTTACGCTGAGAGAAAAGGACAGAGCTATATAGCTGCTATAGCTGCGTCCTTTACACTCGCCGTAAAATGAACTACATAGCCATGTCATAATAAGCCCCCCGTCCTTTAACAGTTCATTATATACAGCAATATGTGCTCATAACATAACCTAGTCTAGACTTGTCAATGTCTCATGAACTAGGAGTCAAAACGAGCAGCCGAAATATCCGAGGCATGCCTCTGTACCCTTACCATAAGTTACAATTGGGATTGTTCATATTTTTACAATTACTCCAATTCGAAAACCATTTCGAGGAATATGGTTTTAAAGCCGTTCTGCATTATTAAGTTTTTGAAATATTTATTTATTTTGGATATTTCGGCAAAAGTACATTTAACCTTTGTTTGACTTTCGTTTTCGGCTTGACCCTCCTAGGTGTATCTTACGGGTTATGCGAAAATAGCTTGAAATAGTATGTTTTAATACACTATTACAATCACTTTTTTTCATTAGATATCATTTAATTGTTGTAATTTATTAGAAAATGCCATTCCAAATTTAAAACAATCATGTCATCCATAAAATGTCTGCCAAATAAATAAAGATATTAAAACAAAACTATTAAGTCAAATACAAAATTAATGAAATAGGTGTCTTAAAATTTCCTATTCTTTCGAATTAGAAAGTAAAAACCTTGGGTTATTTTTTTTGGTCAATCCCAATTACCGTACCTACTCGCTAGCGAGTCGAATGGCGTCCCTCGCACTCTATAAGAAAACTTGCTAGGTCTGCGAGGGACAGAGCTTCGACTCGCTATCGAGGACGTTATTGTAACTCATGGTAAGAGTACCGGACGTGTTACAAATGGTTCCAATTAGCCATGCCGCTGTTACAGCAGATGATATTCCGCTGACAAAGTAGGTTATATACTTCGTTTCGCTTTATTTCCTATGGTGTACATAAGTACTGTGCAAAAAATTGCTACATTAGGAAATTTACTTTGACTGCAAAAAGTAAGTCTAGTAAGTAAGTAGTCTAGTTTGCGGGTGGTAGGACCTTGTGCAGGGTCCGTCCGGATCGCTACCACCATCTTATCCATTAACCTACCGCCAAACAGCAGTGTTCGCATTGTTGTGTTCCGGTTTGGGGATAAGACAGCCGGTGAAATGACTAGCATAGAGGCATTCCATCTTAGTCCTCAGGGTTGGCAACGCATTTGCAGTCTTAGGATTGCATTGCAGTCTTGTGAATGCGAATGTCTATGGGTCACAGTTTATACTTACCATCAGGTGGCCTGTGTGCTCGTTTGTCTTTTCTATGCCATAAAAAAATAAAAAATAAAATTTTATATTATGTGAAGAAGATAAGGATGAACTAGATGAATAGTGTTTACCTATGAAATCCCAAATCGTAATTTGTCCGAATTTTCGTTTATCCTAAAGCCATTTCGGCTTAAATTTTAAAACTTTTTAGTGTTGTTATAATACAATCCTAACCTAACCCAACCGTAGATATAATTGGAAAACTTAAAAAGTTGCCTGGCTCATCTGACAACTAGTTTAGGACAAATGAAAATTCGGACAAACGATGTGTTAGGACAAACGTTGTTAGGGATTCTCAGGGACATCCGTCTCTTGCAATGTTTAAAGGCAAGGTAACAAAAGCTAAAGTAAATATTTATATACTTGTCATATCGTGGCATTTATCAATAGATCAGCATGACTTATGGCTTTAATAGACCAATTTTTGAATTGAGCTTCTGAAAAAGCGTATAAAATATGTATAAGTTAAATAGAAGGGCTTCCTATTTTTTGAAGTGCCATGGAGCTTAGCAAATGGGTCTGCTCGCTACCACTTATCCCTGATTTCAATCATACTCATGCAGGGTTAAGTGAATCACCAATAACTTGATAAACGTTATCGGAGGACACCTTTACTGTCCTTGTGTTGTACTTAGACAAAAAAAAACAAGTCAATAAGCAGTATCTTAAATTCATTTACCAAAGCGAATTCAATTCTTTGTCGTTAATAATAAGGTTGATATTACTACAGGAGGTTTATCTTAGTTACTGCGTTTTTGCTTAGGACGGCTGAATATCAGGAGCACCTACTCCAAACGCGGCTAGACTGTATTTGTGGGAAGCAAACCTCTTTTTTGTAACATTTGCCAAGTAACTGTATAATTTCTAAAGCATTTTGTTTTTACAACAATGGGTCTAAAATTTCGCATTAACCACTGTCACAAACTTATAATCAACTTGCTATTCATGCATACCTACGAGTACAGTACTCAACGATAAACATTGCATGTCAAGTTAGCGTGATAACATCAGTATTCAGGACACTCTGTATACGAGTACAGTCGGCCAATAATAACAGCTCAGTGAAAGATATTTGATACTCGTCGGACATTTGACATGTTATATTCTCGTATACACAATGAATTAATTAATTAATGATATTAACTTTCCTAAAATACATTGTATGTTATGTC
The DNA here is from genome assembly GCA_963966035.1 of Acleris laterana. NCBI lineage: Eukaryota > Metazoa > Arthropoda > Insecta > Lepidoptera > Tortricidae > Acleris > Acleris laterana. Next base: position 15,054,856 of record OZ014449.1, read on the forward strand.
ATAGTGCAAGAAATTACATTGGAATCGTTAAAAATATAAACACCTTTTTGTTTTAGATGATAATAACAAAAATATAAAGATAAAGATTACTTGATTGATTAACTAAGCACAAGAACATCTTATCTTTTTTATCTTTAGTACGTGTATTTTTAATTTATACGCAGGTTTCGATGAAGCAGCTCGTCTAAAGCGGTACAAACCTAACGTGCCTATGGTCATAGTATAAATGGAACAGTAGTTTCTTAGTAGACAGTGGCGTACAGCTTACGGGACCGATTCCCGATATGGGTAAAATATTTGTTTGAATGAGTTATGTTTTCTATATATATATATATATATATATATATATATATATATATACACGGTGTGGCCTGTAACTAGAGCAAAAATTAAAAATGTACATTCATCTCCTCAAACTACGCAACGTTTGTTTGACGACTTTGAAAAAAAACTTGCGGTTTGGATTTTATTACATTTTAAAGTTAATTCGAACACGCAATGTACTATAAAATTTAATCTGTCTGTAGAGTGACTAGACTGACAGGCGATGTCAATTAGACGGAGTTTTAAGTACATTGAAAATACTATTTACTTTGTTTGAAAAAATAACAATCTAAAAACTTTATGATTTTAAAAAGTTGCTAAACAAAAGTTGTCTAGTTTGAGGAGTAGAATCTACGTTTTAATTTTTTGCTTTAGTTACAGGCCCCACCCTGTATATAGAAAACATATAACTCATTCAAATACTCATTCATATATTTACCTATATGTAAAAGTGTTTGTTTATAGTTATCTAGTACCTACAGACCCATCCCGTCCGGGTAGGTGCTGGGTTAGAATAGTGCCACTCCATGTCTTACCGTGGATGTCGTAAGACGCGACTAAGGGAATAAAAGTTTGTAGTACTGTTAGGCGATAGGCTTGCAACCTGTGACTCATACACTGGTAAACATCTTAGCCTTATTGTGCAAAATGTGGTTACAGAATTATCAACAGATTTTTAGAGTTGTTGGTAATTCTGTAACTCTGCCTATCCCACTGGGAATTAAGGCGTGAGTTAATGTATGTGTATGTAGTACCTACAGTAAAATCTAGAGCTCACTTTAGGATTATAATTTAGGTTAGGATTAGGTTTTCTATCGACTTAAAATGCATGGAGTCGACATAAGCGGTCGATGCGATGGTCTATCATCAGCTAACTAATAATTTTCGAAAATTGCTAACTTATTGTTGTGCATCTCGAAAAGGCCCCTAGGTTGTTTACAAATATGTATATTACAGCTGTCCACGCCCGGCCCCGCACGGGTGATTTTTTTTTCATACAAAACTTGAGAAATATACTTTAAGTCCCATTCTCAGACCTACAGAATATACATACAAAAATTTCATAAGAATCGGTCGTTTCAGAGGAGTTTTGTTACAAGCACGCTGACACCTGAATTTTATAGAGATATATTAGAGATTATACACCAGTACATTATTTGGTGCTGACTGTACGAATATGATTTATTCATAGTAACGTAATTATTGGACTATCGTGGGGTATTGAATACAGTTTTAATTAGAGACTACTATGCTTTTATCGTATGTTTTCATCGTTTAATTACACCGATCGCTAGATTTTTATGGATTTTATTAGGTTTTAATGTACAATACTTTAAACAATAAAAACAAATTAATCCGAATCTAGGTTTGTACGTATACGTTTCTTTTTTAATTTGTTCAATGAAATATTATTTTGGTAAGGGAAACGTATATGTACCTAATTTTTCGTAATATATCTACAGCATGTTCAAAAATCGTAAAAATCTGACTAGATAAATAATAGCTTTAAAATCCTTTTAAAACGTGAAGTTTTGATAGCTAAGTACATATTTCAACCCTATGTGATACTTTACCTGTTCCAATGTATCCCTCTGGGATATCTCTCGGCAGTCACGGCTAATGACTAATGAGACATATTATGTTATACCTCCCCGCGCTTGATGAAGGAAAATATAGTTTTACTTAAAAGAATTGGCTGGTTTTAAATTTGGGAAAGGTCTTCTATTTTATTTATGTAGTAAATAATTTTCTAACCTTAGAGTTACTTTTAATTAGGCTAACCGTCTAGACATGAATTCTTACGTCAATTCAGGTATAGAATTATGTGACTACATCTTTTTTTGCAGGTTTCATTTTTTGTGGTATGCAGCTTGTACACACCTCCGCGTAAAGTCGGTGTTCATTCAAATGGGTGAAAGTGTAAATAAATGAGTATATAGTTTAACACATAACCAAAAAAACATGGCGATCATAAACTTAACATAAAAGTAATGATAAAGTGATCATTAAAAAGAGCTCAATAATCTTTATAAGTACATGATTTTATTATACAGTAATCAGTGTTAAATTGTTTCATTCGGTTTTATTCACATCTTTGCAAATTTAAATTGACACCGACTTCAAGCCTAATTTAAAAGCCAAGTGGTTTAACCGAACATTGAAATCGCATCTCAAGTAAAAGCTTTTGGAGTGCATAATGCAGTTGTGCAACAGAAACCAGTGCACAGGCTGTCAGCAGATCATACCCGCCTTGACAGTTGGAGAGGATCCAAACGAACGGACGTACGGTTATATATACACGACGATTAGAACTGTCATTAGCGTGTTGCATTCGCAGACATATTTTACCCGAATATTTGAAACGGAGGGGTTTTTTTTTCGGGTGTTCGAAGCCATGTTTCTTTTGACATCCTGTAGGTATTTTTTCAAACAATGTGATTAAGTTATATACGGGTGAATCAAAATTGTTTTCTTAAAATAACTCGAATAAAATATCTATAGTTTTGGATGGAGACAGGTTAACTAGTATGGGGTTTGTTTCACCCTGTATAATGTAATCACATTGTTTGACAAACAGAGCTACTATTACGTCAAGAATATCATAGGTTATAAAAGCCAAATGGACTACAGCGAATTGGATAAAGCAAGAAATCATTATCTTCTAAGAACTACGATTGGTTCGCGTTCACTTTCAAAGCGTAATAACCGACATATTGATTTAACCGACGACAAAGGAAACAATTTGTTCAATCTCAATTTTGTATTCCTCTTTACCTTCGGTATACGAACTGTGACCACAAAGTGTACAAACTCAAGTAATTTAAGTTGATTTCGATGTGGATCTGGACTGTTGAGTTTCTTGCGGCGTTTCTTCTCAGCAGGGGTATCTTGCGAAGCGCTGGTAGATCGTTGACGTGTAAAAGTGTCCGTGCGGCCTACTTACTGAATAAACATCTTTTATCTTTTTATCTTTTATACTTACATGAAACCTTAGAATAAGTATAAAACTTACTAAGTTTGTAATACTTGCGTGCTTTAGTCCAACGAAAAAAAAGATTAATGTTTCGCTTAAAAGTAATAGCATCGAGCTATTGGGTAGTTCCGCTGGCCAAAATAGGACTTCACTGGCCACATGCGATCCGATAAGTTTGGTAATTAACGTTTGATTAACGATTATTACTTTTATTAATAGAAGTGTTAATAATAGTTATGGCCTGGAGAGAACGAATTTAGCAGGTTTCAAAATCACAGAAACTGCCTGCTTAGTCATGGTACGATACGGTACGATATGGTAGGCTCTATTCAATTCGGCAGAACCTTTGCCTCTGATGTATTATCATAATTGGTCAACGTTACAATGGCTCTTATTTACTTCATAGTAATGGTGGCCAAATTAAAAACGATAACTTGACAGGGCCTCTATCGTAGATATGGTAGATTCTTGACGTGTAAAAGTGCCCCTGCGGCCTACTTACTAAAGAAATATCTTTTTTTTTATCGTATTCTGAAAAACCTATCTTTGACGTGTTATGGTATTTTTTTTGACTCGGCTTAGTAAATAAGAGCTATCAAAACGTTAAAAATTCGATAACAGGTCAAATACAATAAGGTTTTTTACCGCCTAGAGTAGACCAGCCCCCTACTTCACCATCATGACAATGACAGCTGACAGGTGACATTTCAGTGTCCAAGGCACAGCTGACATGAATCTAACTGATGTGAAAGCTTATTAACTCTGCATTGTATACCAAATTGTCACCAGTCGCCTGTCATTGTCATGATGGTGAAATAGGCGGCTGGTCGAAGCCAATGTGGTTTTGCAATGTAGAATATAGGCCAAGTTTATATGTCTAGGAGCAATTCTGAAACGGTAGCAATTCTCCGAAGCACTTAATTATGAGCGCGAGTATTGATTTCTAACGTCGAACGAATGCTCTACATTATTATTTTAAACGAGACGTGTTTCTACAAAAACTTAATTAACTGTTTAGTTAAGTTGGCGACAAAAACGTAGCAAAAACGTAGTGAAAAATACCTTAAAAGGAATACTTTTGGAAGGGTTGCCGTAGGTAAACTTTCCAAAAGTATAAGTAAGTATATCCTTTCTACTTCCTCTTTTTAAATCACGGCGCAAAAAAGCGGTGTTATAATTTTGACGTGTAGATGTGTGTGTGTGTGTGCGCGCGTTTGTGTGTGTGTCTGTGGCACCGTAGCTCTTATTCAATAATATTAAAAGGTATACTTAGTATACTTACTTATTTGTAATTTAGCGTGAGCGCGATCTCGCCAGCAAACTGTCTTGTTAGTTTGGCGGTTTAAGTTGTAATGATTACTTGTTATGTACACTTTGAAACATTGAAAAACAATTGAAGTGGCAAAAATTTTTAACGTTGTACTCTACAAATTACTAAGTACTGTTTGACACATAACCTCAAATTTTGACTGTGAAAAAAAAAGTAGAGTCGGCAAAAAAAGCTTGTCCCAAAAATGAAACTATAGACAGAAACTTATTTCTTTTTCTTTAAATTCTCTTTGATGATACATTAACATTCCTTCCTCAACAAATGAAAAAAACCATGCTCGAGGTACTGTCAACTTAGACTGAGCATGATTCTAACACTTCAAAACAAAAGCTTAACACAGTTAACAAGCCATATCTTACTAGGGTTGGCAAAGATCCAGCAACCACTAACACCCCTTGTAAATTCAACGTGCACATCATAGCGGCGCGTGCGACCCTAATCGAAATTCTGCGGGTACACAGACAATGTGGAATATTCGTGACTTTTTTCTCATCTTCAATAAAAGCTGAGTCATGTAACAAACAGTTGAGAAAAATCATTTCTTGAATAGCTATAAAAATAACTAAGATATATGCCAACAAAGTTTGGTTCCTGTCTCTTTCTAGCAAAACATAATTTAACATGGAATTTATATGGCCGACGTGTTACATGATGTTACACGGCGTATGGGATATTTCTTTCTAATTAGTGTTTTACTGCAAGCATACCGACAACTCAGAAAGCGGCTTAAAGTACGAAATAGACTATAGTGCCCGGCCGATAAAAAGTCAATCGTGTCACATGTCAGGTTTGACTTACGTAGCAATAAAAAATGCAGAACTTGATGGCTGTTTTACTTTAACTTTAGTTTTAGAGCAAGAAGCACAATGTTGACTTTTTTAACTTTAAAGTTGCAGCCAACTTCATTTAAGATTGCAGCCAAACTTACCATTAGGTTTCCTGTGCTCGTTTCTCTTATTGCCATAAAAAAATACCTCGGTTTTATGTCGCCCGCATACAATGGATTCCTAAAACCTACTTCACCAGGTCATTGATCTACCTTGGGTTACCAACAAATTATAATATTCCACCGGAATTTACCCTTTATAATATTTCTTGACTAAGTTCAAGGCCGCTACAATAACGCCGTCAGCTCACGCATTTTTCCAGTGATGCCAGCCCTATGCCGACCAAAGCAAAAAGGAAGTAAGCACATATGGACTTCATAATTTAAACTACCCTTTTTATGTTGGACACCAGTCAAAATCACCACCAGTGTTAGGTTAAAGGTACACGAGATGGTTTAGTTTAGAAAAAACGTGCTGATTACAGATTAATTATATGGAAATGCCTTCAATGCGTTCGACGTCATAGCTGTCAAAGTCTCATGGCGCTTCTAGACGATGGCCCATCATGGGCCAATGTAAGAGACGCATTTACACCTTAGAGCGAGCTACATATTCTTGCATCACACTCTTACGCATCACTCCGTCCCTACGCTGACCCATGATGGGTCATGGTGTAGAGCAGCCATCTACGTTTAGTTCTCCGCTAGGATTATGTCATCTAACTAAGCACTTAACTAAGTAAGTGCCTCCGTCGTGGTATTAATTCTTACGCTACGTTTAGATTAAGTCAATTAAAGAGAATTCAACGCATTATCCTTACATTTTCTTGGTGAAAATAGAGACAAAACATGGTTAACAGCGTTCTTTCGATTGGTTTATCTACACGCATTAAATGTTACGTGTGTTCTAAATTATTAACGCCAGGACCTGTATTCAGGGCGGTAAAAACAATATCTTTGACCGGTACCCTTACCATGTGTTACAATTAACGTACTCGCTAGCGAGTCGAAAGCTCTGTCCCTTGCACTCTATAAGAATACTTGCGAGGTCTGCGAGAGACAGAGCATTCAAATCGCTAGCGAGTATAGTAATTGTAACTCATGGTAAGGGAAGTGTTATCGTGTTGCCAACGTCTTGAAAGCTCTTATTTACTTGACAGTAATGGTGGCCGAATTAAAAACAATACCATAACACGACAAAGACGATATGGTTTTTACCATCTAGAATAGAGGCCCAGCAAGTGGTGCAACTGACCCTTAGATTTGCATTATCATCAATGCGATCTTAAGACTGCAATTGGGATTGTTCATATTTTTACAATTGCTTCAATTCGAAAACCATTTTAAGGAATAGGGTTTTAAAGCCGTTCTGCATTATTTTTTTGAAATATTTATCTATTTGGATATTTCGACAAAAGTATATTTAACCTTTGTTTGACATTCGTTTTCGGCTTGAAGCCCTAGGTGTATCTTACGGGTTAGGCGAAAACAGCATGAAATAGTATGTTTTAATACACTATTACAATCACTTTTTTTCATTAGATATTATTTAATTATTGTAATTTATTAGAATATGCCATCCCAAATTCAAAATAATCATGTCATCCATAAAATGTCTGCTAAATAAATAAAGATATTAAAACAAAACTATTGGGTCAAATACAAAATTAATGAAATTGGTGTCTTAAAATTTCCTATTCTTTCGAATGAGAAAGTAAAAACCGTGTGGTATTTTTTTTGGTCAATCCCAATTGTATGGCCAACCCTGATTAATTTCACCGGTTGTCTCTTGCCAACGGACACAACAATAATAAATGCTCCGAAGCACTTAACTTGTTAATCACTAAACAATTTTAAATAAAATAAAGTTCAAATCACTGAAGCACTTTGGTATGTCACCAGCAGAAGTAACTACGCAACCGAAGAGGCCAAAATGATCTGAGGGCCCAGACAAGATGCATTACGCTAACTATCGTTTCTATTCGTTTAGTTTTTAAACCAATCGCGTCACTGGCACATCACGTGACTTTTCGTATCACGTCATCTACCAGTGACGCTATTGGTTTAAAAACTAAACGAAGATAAACGATAGCTAGCGTAGTGCATCTTGCGGTCTGGACCCTGTGCACTCAAATCTATTGTCTAGAGATACCTCGTGTCTAGATCATTTTGAGCATGTTATTCTGCTTAGCTACTTTTGGTGCTGACTGTACCTCTAAAAATAGTAACTATTTTCTTAATCATTTGTCCTCACCTCACATAGTAAAGTATCAAATAGGTACATAGGCTCGTCTAGATAGAACGTTTACTTTTAACATGTCTTGTAACAATAATAAAAGACAAACGTGTAGTTTCCTTCCTGCCCGTTGATTAATGTTTTGTTTTGCGAAAGCTTCCAAAAATACTAAAACGTAGGAAGAATAAAAACTATTTACCTAAATGTATGCTCGTGTTTTACTCACCGGAATAAAAACGCAGCTTAGTTACTTATCGTTTACCTAGTTGCGAGTTTACCTTGCGTGGAGAGGGTTCCGTACCTTACATACGTATTTTTTTGATCAAATTATTATAGGTTTTCCTGTATGTAGATGTATTTATTTCAAAATTTTAGGCTCGGTAGTTTTGGAGATCGGGCATGGTAAATTTTCGTCGTATTTCATGAATAAAATAAAAACGATTTATTATACAATAATAACAAAAATTAGAGTTTTAGTTTTCATAGACGTTTAACATGAACCAACTATCGCCATCTAGCGACTTTGCCCCGAACGATCTGGAGTTTAACGGCCTCGATCAATTATACTGGACACGTCACATCGCCTTGGACGCGTGCAATGTCAGTTATTTTAGTTCTGCGTTTGAATCTAAAATAACATATACGTGACAAAATCCGGGAGTTGGTCGTTCTGTTTAAAACGCACTCGTCGTTGCAGCTGCAAAAAAAAAAAGTTCAATAATTGAAATTTTAACCTTTTTAAATTATACAGTTAAGATTTTTAGATGTTAACACGTTTAGGAACATGTTCGTCTTTCAGTCATGATGCTATGATTTTGATATTATTTAGCTCACAGATTGTCTATGTCCTAAAAAAAACTAATATTATAATCGAGCTCTACGCTGACGAGGTCGCGGATCTTTGCCTTTGATTAGCTAGTACATATAGGTACCTAAGTGAAATATTTAATTTATTGTTATTAAAATGATTTATTCAGTAAATTGATATTTAATACCACTCGTGTTAAATATCGCATTTTTTAGGTACAAATATATCCAAAAACATAACACATACATATGTATTTCTTTCTAAAGTTTTTCATAATTTATACTCTAACGTTATATAGCAAAAACCAGTTGTAAGAAGAACTCGACGCGTTCTAGATCCAACTGAAACCTAAAGTCTGTTTCTTCATTACACCAATTAATTAACGAAAGGTGACACGGCGCCATATAGCTAATCGTCATTACAACGTTTCGTGCCTGCAGTCGCGAGATAACACATACCTACTCTATACCTTAAACACATTCAGTACTGTGCTCCCTGATTTCCTTACACAAATGACCTATTATCAAATTCTTGGCTGTTTGTGTTTTTTTTTTTTTTTTATGGTATAGGAAGGCAAACGAGCAGACGGATCGCCTGATGGAAAGCGATTACCGTCACCCATAGACACCTGCAGCACCAGAGGAGTCACAGGTGCGTTGCCGGCCTTTCAAATGAGAGTACGCTCTTTTCTTGAAGGTTTGAAGGTCGTAACGGTCCGGAAATACCGCAGGCGACAGACCATTCCACAGTTTAGTTGTGCGAGGCAGGAAATTCCGTGTGAAACGCACAGTTGTGGACTGCCAGCCATCTAAATGATGGTGGTGGAATTTCTGTCGCGTAGGACGAAGGCGGAAGGATGCGGCAGGAATTAATCCGAACAGCTCCTCGGAGCACTCCCCGTTGTACAAGCGATAGAGAATGTAGAGTGAGGCTAAATGAGGTTAAATCTATTTTAATTTTAATGAATATCCGGTGTAATTGGTATCCTCTTACGGTGAAGGAAAAACATCGTGAGGAAACGTGCACATTCGAATAACTAAGTGTGTAAGAGGGTAATTTCGGAAAAGATCCTTAAGGGTCCAAGTGTATCCGAAAGGGCCCATCTGTAAGATAAGATAATAAAGTAACATAATTAATATCTCTTGTTACCTTGGCTATAAACGGTCTAACAAGAGAAGGTCGGATTTCCGTACTTTTGTATGAAGATTCCAATCAAAACATGAGACTTGATATACATAGGCCTTCCTTAATTTAACTGTATACCTACAGTTAAAAGAAAGACACTATCAGCCCTCTATTTTAGCACTATGACAATTACAGGTGACAGGTGACAATCCAGTACATGGTGTTGCTTGGGTTTATAGTGGCTTGCATAACCATTTTTGTTCCTTATATAATATTAAGTAACCATATTTTCGCATAATCTAAAATTTATTTGTTCATCATCATCATCACTACATAGTATAAAACAAAGTCGCTTCTCGCTGTCTGTCCCTATGTATGCTTAGATCTTTAAAACAACGCAACGGATTTTGATGCGGGTTTTTTTTATAGATAGAGTGATTCAAGAGGAAGGTTTATGTGTATAATAGATTCTGGTTTATGTACGGGTGTTACAGAAAACTCACATAAACCGAAGCGAAGCGAGGGCGGGTCGCTAGTGTTTTTTATAAAATGTACTCGTACCTTACGAGTATCTTTATTAAAGCGACAAAATTTTAGCGAAATATAAATTATGCGAAAAATTATTAAGCGCAACATTAAATTAGAAACCAAGTAATGGGTCATCCCGTAACTTATAGTTGAACAGCCTACATCTTATTGCCAACGTGTATTAAACTGTGACCTGCCACATTTGACTGCGTTGCTGGAACCCTGCCCACTAAGCTATTGATGCAATATAATTCAATTCCGGGTTCAATTCCTGGTAAGGACAAAACACAGTGAAATAAGCGCAGATTCGTTCCTGTCTTGTTTTTTTTATGTATGTTTTTCTATATCATTCTCTAGACAGCTTTTAAAACTGCCTTCGTTTTATTCCATTCTGTCACTCGCTTTCTTAATGCTTTAATAGCATTACCGCGTCTACCAGAACACAAAGACTTTAAGTGCTTTTGTACTGTACAAGTCTAGAGCTTAGTGCAAGCTTTTAATTTGTGTCAGTTTGACCCCTAATTATTATTTGATCTGTTATTGTCAGTTTAAAATCATCAAAAATATGCCAGCGTACTTAGTTGTAGGAAGTGCTACGAAAGGCACTACGCTGTAGCAGTCAGAGCAAAACATGCTCGTAGCACATAAATGTAGCAAGCCTAGCGTAGACCTGCTACACGTAAGACTGGGTCTCTATTCCAAAGAGTCATGATTCCTAATTGATTAAAATTTGATAGAAGACTTTATTTTTGATATCTGTTATAAGTTTCTGAGCTAAGCTGCGAACGGACGGACGGATGGACGGACATGGTGAAACTATCAGGGTTCCTAGTTTGACTACGGAACCCTTAAAACGGTTCTCGAAAACAGTGCATCGCTAACTATTACCTTTCACACAAATTATGGTTGTTAAACAAAAGCCGTTTCTTTAGTCATGTTTCCACAGAATATATTATTTATACAATGAAGCATTCTAGAAGTCGTTTCCGGCCGTTGACAACATAATTTCATAGCCACGTTACCTTCATTGGTAGATTTCTTTTTGTAGAGTAGGTCAGTCGAAGGTTAAAGATGTATGTAGGCCGCCGGAAGAAATCATGGCTGAGGAATCTCCGGGAGTGGACTGGTGTCACGAGTGCTGCCCATCTGTTTCGCCTCGCGAGAGACAGAGAAAAGTTTTCGGAGCTGACTGCCAACCTTCGCTAGTCGGAGAGGCACATGAAGAAAAAGAAGAAGTAAAGACCGAATTTTAGAAAACGGTTAATTTTAAACTAAAAATACGCTGGCCTAGTTGGTAGTGACCCTGCCTACGACGGCCTGGGGTTCGATTCCCGGTATGGGCAAATATTTGTGTGACGAGTACGAGTATTTTTTTCGGAGTCTTGGATGTTTTCTATGTATTTAAGTATTTATTTATCTATATAAGTATTAACATCGTGGTCTAGTACCCATAGTACAAGCCTAGAGCTCAGTTTGGGACTTGATATTTATTTACGAGTACTAGAGCTTCGCTTCGGTTTATGTGAGTATGATATATAGCCTATAGCCTTCCTCGATAAATGGGCTATCTGACACTGAAATATTTTTTCAAATCGGACCAGTAGTTCCTGAGATTAGCGCGTCCAAGCAAACAAAGCGTATGTTAGGTTCATCACTACATATTATAAAACAAAGTCGCTTCCCGCTGTCTGTCCCTATACATACATACATACATTAAATCACGCCTGTTTCCCAGAGGGGTAGGCAGAGACCACTTCTTTCCACTTGCTACGATCTTGACAAATTTCTTTCGCTACCCCCACATATTCCCACAGTGAGTTTACACAACTCCTCGATAGATGTCGCAAAAAGGTAATTAGATCGCGCTATCGATATGTCGACCCAATATCCATAAGTAATCTAAGCAATTTTGTTATTTATCTTACTTTCACTATAGCTAGGTTAGTATTGTGTACGATTGTATCCACCTTTGGATCCTTTGGACCTATACTAGTTTGTTTACCGATTATTTGTAATTCTTAGTTTTTAGCTAGGTTTAGAGCAATAAAAGTTTCTTTGTTACGCATACGGCTGTTTCTCCTTCATCTTCGTCCGCCCAACCGATCTACTCGTCTGTATGTCCCTATGTATGCTTAGATCTTTAAAACTACGCAACGGATTTTGATGCGGTTTTTTTTAATAGATAGAGTGATTCAAGAGGAAGGTTTTCATGTATATAAACTTTGATTTATGTACGGGTGTTACCGAAAACTCACATAAACCGAAGCGAAGCGAGGGCGGGTCGCTAGTTGATTTATATAATGCTAGGTTAAGTTCTATAATTGTATATTAAAAAAACGACTAACTGTTAAGTTTCTTGCGGCGTTTCTTCTCATCAGTGGTCTCTTGCGAAGCGCTGGTAGATTTTTAACGTGTAAAAGTGCCCGTGTGGCCTACTTACTGAATAAATATCTTTTATATTTTTTTTATCTTTATCAAACAAACTCTTCAGCTTTATAATATAAGTATAGATATATTAATTTTATTTTAAAATCACGTAACTTATTCAGAAGACTCGTATTATTACTTTTTTATGGACGAGAGAAGGTACACGGGTATTTAAAAATAAAAACCATCAGAGCAGGCGAAATGTGTTCTAGGTCTTTTTCGGAATTAGTCAAGTGTTTTAGGATATTGGGTGGAGCCCTTTATTGTAGTAGCCAGTTTAAGCTCTAGACAAAAACAAAATGTAGTCAAATTGGGTTCTAGACAGTCTGAGACCAACCCATGGATCCTACTTACCATTAGGTGGCCTGTGCACGTTAATTTTATCCATACCAAAAAAAAACTCCATCGCAGTTAGAATCTAACTACTCAATTAGATAGTGACACTGCTATATTTGTAGCGTTTACTTTTTATTAAAACATTAGACTAATCTAAAAAATACGAGATATATTAAACAGTGGAATAAAAGCTGGTAGCCCTAATCTGAGGGGCTTGCCTAACGTACTCGCAATCGCAATTGTTTTCATTTTGAAAATCGAAGGCTTATCTGCATACAAAATCAAAACAATTGATCCACTTTGAAGTCGATTGCGATGGCAAATGCGTTAGGCAATAGACCCACTGGTCTTAGGCCCGTATTAATAAACTGATCTCAACTCTAATGCTCGTCTCGAGATGCGTCAAAAATGACAGTGTTCTAAGGTAAGACGTTTACTTTGACGTATCTTGTGACGGGCATCTCAGCCAAGATGAGTTTATTAATACGGGCCTTAGAACTGCAGTCTTGAGATTGTAGTCTTGAGATTGCAATTTTCTACGCATCACAAATCCCACTTACCGTCAACGTGGCCTGTGACCTCGTATGCCTTCTGGATACCACAAAAAAAAGGGTTGACCATTTTCGTGAGCTGTAGTCACCGAATGAGATTCAAAAATCGATTTCATCATCTTGGCAGTGACAGGTGACAAGGTGACATTTCAATAAAATGCCGTTGGCGTAGCTGATATGAATCCCAGTGATGTGAAGCCTTGGTAACTCTACAGTGTATACCGAATTGTCACCAGTCACCTGTCTTTGTGAGGATGGTTAAGAGAGGTAAAATAACTTTCCATGGGCACTTCGGAAAAAAAACGTAGCTAAGGATCGTAAACTCGTCGGCCTAAACTTTTTTTTATGTGACAGTTGAACTTTAAACCCCGCGGTAAATGACCCTTCACTAATGTTATCTCGTATCTGAAATGCCACACGCAATAGGCGTTTGGCATTTCGTCGGTGCTCTTGCAATACCGCGTAAGTATAAAAATCATGTAGTTGCAAAATGTACCTTACTGACTTAGGTGCTAAGGTGTACTTTGCAACTTATTTAATTAGTTAGTTACGCGGTATTGCAGGCGCACTGACGATTTGCGAATCGCACGCAGTCTTCACCAATTTACTAGCTTCTGCCCGCGACTTCATCCGCGAGTTCGATTATCGTTATTCCCTCGGGATACATACATACATACATAAACTCACGCCTTTAATCCCAGAGTGGGGTAGGCAGAGCTACAAAATTACTAACAACTCTAAAAACTTGTTGATAATTCTGTAACCACACTTTGCACACTTAGGCTAAGATGTTTACCAGTGTATTAGTGACAGGTTGCAAGCCCATCGCCTAACAGTACTATACGCCTTTAGCCGTCTCTTACGACATCCACGGGAAGACATGGAGTGGCACTATTCTAACCCGGCAACCACACGGATTTCGAATTTTCCGGGATAAAAAGTAGCCTATGTAATAATCCAGGGTATAAGTTATCTCCATTTCAAATTTCATCAAAATCCGTCCAGGCGTTGCAGCGTGAAGGAGTAACAAAGTAACACACACATATAGGTAGATTCTTGACGTGTAAAAGTGCCCGTGCGGCCTACTTACTGAATAAATATCTTTTATCTTTTATCTTTATCTTTTATAAACTTTCGCTTTTATAATATTAGTAGGACTAGGACGCCACGACTTCGTTCGCGTAGAAATAGTTACTACTCTCCCTATTTCTTCCTGTAGGGGGTCGATTTTCGGAAAATCTTTTCTTAGTGCAACCCTAGGAAAGCATTTCATCTAAGGAACGTACGTGCCAAATTTGAAACCCCTAGACCCGTTTGGGGTTGATACGTCAGTTAGTCAGTTTCTTCTTTTATATATTTAGATAAAATACTAAGTAGAAGTTTTATTTTCCGCATAGACCCCGCCCGCGTTTATAAAAAACAGGTTATCAGTATTTTTCACCGCAGCACCTCAAAAAGGCAGGTTTTGCTGTTTATAAGTCTAGTAGTACAAAGTCTAAATAAGTAGATGAAATAACATATTATAATTAGTTACACTAAAATAAAAATAAAAATAGTAGTATCAGAAGCTCCTGAAAAAGAATAGCATCCGATTTAACAAAAGACATTTATTTTCAGAGCTATATGACAATATTTACTTGTAAGTTTATTTTGATGTAAGAAAATGAGGACAGCTGGCGCCATCTATGGTTCTTTTATGTTACTAAAGTTTCAACGCTTTCATTTCTGTTCTAATTGCAGCATATTTTTAAATTAGTTAATACAACGTTTTTAAAACGGTCCAGACAGATATTAATGAATATTTTGCGTTAAGAAACGTTTACTTTTATTTCCAAATTTAGCTGAATACTCAATTATAAGACCTCTTGCATGTAGTTGTAACACATCTGCATAATACCGTTCGACATTTTATATTTGAAATTTGAAGTAAATTCCATATTCCGTATACAACAACATGCAAGAGGTCATATACTTAAGTTTTTCACATAATAAGTACCTGTTTTTTTGGGAAAAAGTGGGACAGGTAACGCCATCTATGAATCTTTTGCATAACTAAAATTTAAGGTTTAACTTCTTGCTGCGTACTTGCTAATGAATTATTTTTTATTTATTTAATGGCGTCTACATAGTAACGTAATTTTGCTAATGTCAAGTATATATAAGCAACGTTTGTACGGTGAATCCTGTCCTGTCGTCGAAGCTTTCCAGTCACAGTCGTTATGACTATGACCCTTGAAGATGGCGGGCATCCATTTCAATGGCTTCGTGTGATCTTGACCGTTAACACATTTAGAACCATCTTTTCACTGTTATTTTATTCAATGCAAGTTATTCATCAATGTTACAAGTTGTCCCACAAAGCTGCCTCGGATTTGCGAACCAAATCAACGATAAAGTAATTTACAAACAAAATAATAATTGGACAGATGTTTTCAGAATGACAGCCAGCCATAGACCTTAAATGTAGTATTTGTTGGCTATTATGTTTTTACAGCCTTTGACAGGTGACACCCATGTGTTTTCTTCTATAAATTTCAAACTTTAAAACGTTCATTTATATATTTGATAATAGGAAGTTGTATATCTATCGGAAAGGTTAGACATGTTTATTGACGTTAGGGGAAATTTTGCGGAAAAAATACAATTGATGTTATTTTAAAACCCGACTTTTTCTAGCTCTTAGTGTTCACACGTAAAGCTACTTCGAAACGATATCTTTTAAACATTTGCACATGTTCAAATACTTTTATATATCTTACGTCTTTGTGTACTTTTAAAATTAAAAAGTAATACTTTATTTATCAATTACAAAGGAAAACGTGGGACTCTCAACAGTTTGGCCAAGCCTGTGTATAAAAAAAACCTTTTTACAAACACACCGTATTGAGTGTTTCCTATTATTATGCCCGAAATAAAACGTCATAAGTCCCACCAAAAATCAAAGTGCCGGCTCTGCGACTCAAATCGCTCTAATAGGCCTTAGGATGAGTGTTATGTTTTGGTACAATTATGTACCCTTACCATGAGTTACAATTAACCTAGTCGCTAGCAAGTCGAATGCTCTGTCCCTTGCAGACCTCTCGGTATTCTTATAGCGTGCGAGGGACAGAGCATTCGACTCGCTAGCGAGTAGGTTTATTGTAACTCATGGTAAGGTTACTGACACAAAGCGCCGATTGCCAGCGCTAACCGGTTCCACCCCCTTCGAAACAGTCCGAAGGGGTTTGCATTTACCAAACAGCCGTCGTTAACCGGGCCAGCAGATTAGATTTAAATAAATTAGATACATTTATTTTAATTATTTTTACAACTCTTTGGGAATTTAATTCGTGTGTAAAAAAGTATTTATTACAATACAATCGTATCTACAATTCAAATTTAAAAACTAAACTTATTTTAATTAAAATAAAACTAAGCTACTGAAAAATTAAAGATTAAAATAAAAATCACCACTACAAAAAGAATACCCCCTCTAGCAGGTCCGCGCGCGGCATAGTCCCTATAACACTGGCTGCATTACCTCTCTGGATAGCTAGCCCAATCCTTTGGGAGAGGTAAGAACCAGCTCTAGGATCTCCGGAGGCGTCTATGAGCCGGGATGATAGGGCCTTTATAAAACTTTTCATATCGGCTGACCAAGGTCCCATAGTCTCTACTGCAAGCGCCATAAATTCGTAATTATTTAATAAAGATGAATATTTGCGGCGCTTGATTGTTTGGGCCTGATCAGCTGCTGCACCGGCTCGATTACGGGTTGACTGTACGTGGGAAAGGGCGAATGTGTCAACACATGTCGCGTCCCACACCAGTGCCCTACCTAGTTTCCACGGCACTAAAGTAGCTCCGTCTAGTCGCTTGCCATCGTCTCTATGCAAACCTGCTGGTTCCAGGACAGCTGGTACAGAGGCAGTGGCAAGCGAACGACGGATCAGATCATTAATTGTGCCGTGGCGGTACAAACGGCCGGCACTTCTAGAGCATGAAAGGCCATGTCGACCCAGCTCACTCACTCCCTTCCCGCACGAGCAAGTATGAGGTTCACATATTCTAGCTCCAAGCCGCAAGCTTATTGCAATGCGCAAGCAGCTTGGGTCCAAGACTGTGCCTATATTGCGGGAAGGAAGAGCATTGAGCCAGTGACCTGAATCGTCTGCTGAGACAGCGAGGAGACGGGCACGATCCGAATCATCAGGACTATTTTGTATGAGAGATTCATGAATTGATACGAGGCGAGGTGTATCCAATGCTCTTTGGATATGCCTCTTGACTGGCATATCCACTCCTGGACACGACTCACACCAAGCGTCCCTGGCCTCCACCAGGTTGGCAATCTCAACGTCAAGTATCTGTGGAAGATTTAAGATAATACTGACGAGAGGCAACGAACCATAAGCGGAGGACAGGAAAGCAGGTAGTGCCACGCTAGATGAGCATCGAATACCAAGTCCGCCAAAACGAATTGGGAGAACCGCTTGAGTCCAAGGTCTTAAGCTAAAATGAATGTTTAATAATTTTGACAGAGTTGATTGAAGGGTAATATCTATAGAAGCCATGATGTCTGGAAATTTCCAAATTGGGCAACTCCGTAACAAATACATGAATTTTGGAGTGAAAAGACAAAACCGAATAATAATTAATTATTAATGTACTTACATTTCAATTTAAGGGTTTCACATTTGCCAAACAGCCGTAGGGGGCCAATAGATGGCGCTGGGCGTCAGTTAGATCGCGAAGTCGTTGTGTTCCCCCGGGATGTATAAGTCAAACTGAAAATGTAGGCTTCTAAGCTCATCTGTAGTAGTTCGAAATTTTTGAATCTCATAACACTTCTTTACAAGTGGTATGGGTTAAAAATAAATAATTGATTTAGAAAGTGTATATGATCATGCCAAGCGCTTATGTCAGTTCTATTACACTTTGACAGTTTTTGAAAATCGTTTATATTAAAATCTTGTCTAGGGCTTCGGGGCCAGTCAACATGAACAACGCTTAGTTAGCGATTATTACCGAAACTCGACAAAATGCAATTAATAACAGGTAAAAAATACACATTACAATAACAACATAGTCAGTAAAAAAAAAATGACTGGTGTGATGTCAAATTCAGATTCAAATAATTTATTTGTTGAATATTAGTAAAACAGATGTTACATTTTAATATTATGTACCACGACACCCCGCCCAGGGGCATACAAATATCTTATAATATATGTTTAACATGCGTCATTCTTGAACAACAATCTAATTATGATTATAAATGATTTTAATATTTTTGAACGTGCCGTTTTTTTAAATTATGATACCAAATTTTGTATCTTGTTTAATTTAGCAGTGACGTAATGTGACATTATGACTTATGACAATTAAATTTTAAATACATTTTATACATTTATTTCAATATTATTAATTATTAATGTTCTTACATTTCAATTTAAGGGTTTTGCATTTGCCAAACAGCCGTAGCGGGCCAATAGATGGCGCTGGGCGTCAGTTAGATCGCGAAGTCGTTGTGTTCCCCCGGGATGTATAAGTCAAACTGAAAATATAGGCTTCTAAGAGTTGATCTGTTGTTTTTCGAAATTTTTGAATCTCATGACACTTCTTTACAAGTGGCATGGGTTAAAAATAAATAAATGATTAAGGCCCACTTGCGTGGACTAGAGTTAGCGTCTTAACCCGAGGTTAGGCGGCAAACCACGTACAAAAGTAGACGCTTAACCCTGGGTTAAGGGCTAACTCTGGTCCGCGCAAGTCCGCGTTAGAAAGTGTATAGGATCATGCCAAGCGCTTATGTCAGTTCTATTACACTTTGACAGTTTTCGAAATTCGTTTATATTAAAATCTTGTCTAGGGCTTCGGGGCCAGTCAACATGAACAACGCTTAGTTAGCGATTACCGAAACTCGACAAAATGCAATTAATAACAGGTAAAAAATACACATTACAATAACAACCAAGTCAGTAAAAAAAAATTGACTGGTGTGATGTCAAATTCAGATTCAAATAATTTATTTGTTGAATATTAGTAAAACAGATGTTACATTTTAATATTATGTGCCACTACACCACAGGCATACAAATATCTCACTATATATGTTTAACATGCGTCATGCTTGAACATTAATCTAATTGTGATAATTAGTGATTGTAATATTTTTGATTGTGCCGTTTTTTTTAATTATGAAACAAAATTTTGTACTTATTTCATTTAGCAGTGACGTAATGTGACATTATGAGTTAAGACAATTAAATTTTAAATACATTTTATACATTTATTTCAATATTATTAATTATTAATGTACTTACATTTCAATTTAAGGGTTTTGCATTTGCCAAACAGCCGTAGCGGGCCAATAGATGGCGCTGGGCGTCAGTTAGATCGCGAAGTCGTTGTGTTCCCTCGGGATGTATAAGTCAAACTGAAAATATACGCTCCTAACCTGGTACAGGGCTTAAGAAATTTTTGAATCTCATAACACTTGTTGTCTACAAGTGGCATGGGTTAAAAATATAATTGATGAATTGATCTTATGTCAGTTCTATTACATTACACATTGATTTATATTAAAATCTTGTCTAGGGCCTCAACATGAACAACGCTTAGTTAGCGATTACCGAAACTCGACAAAATGTCACACACATACATCATACACATCACAAAAACAACCTAGACAGTAAAAAAAAATTTACTGGTGTTTAGTCAAATTCAGATTGAAATAATTTATTTGTTGAATATTAGTATGTATATGTATTATGTACCACTACATCCCCCCCCAGAGGCTTGAACAACAATCTAATTATGATTATAAATAATTTTAATATTTTTGATAGTGCCGTTTTTTTTAATTATGATACCAAAAATTGTATCTAATTTAGCAGTGACGTAATGTATGACATTATGACAATTAAATTTTAAATAAACCTATCACATTTATTTTAATTGATTTAAGTTAATTGACATTCTTTCTCATATTTATCATATATAATGTGAAATGTTTAAATTTATATTTAAAAATAGTTGCTCGGACGGACCTGTTATTAGTACCTACTTACAAACCTACCTTTACTTTGTGAACCCATGCAGGGCCTCATGGCCTGAGCACCTTGTAACACCATTATCTGAATCTACATGAGAACATAATTTGAAACACTGTAGTAGGCCTTATCTGCTATAAATTAAAAGCAGTTTTCTAAACTCATTAATACAGCCATCAATATTTGAGTTGGAATTTTATTTTAAAAAATTGGTGCCATTCCAAAAACGCTTGTAGCGAGTAGTGTTTCAAACGGTCTCGTGTCAATCTTGCCGCGTTGGCGTATACTGTAGGTACCCTTACAATGTGTTACAATTACCATACTCGCTATCGAGTCAAATGCGCTGTCCCTTGCACTCTATAAGAATACTGCGAGGTCTGCGAGGGTCTAAATTTAAGACCTATTTAAATACTGTATTTTCGCAAATAAATGATTGATTGATTGATTGATTGATTGTTTGACGGTAATTGTAACTCATGGTAAGGGTACTTAGGGCCACTTGCACGCAGAATTTAACCCTGGGTTAAGGCACTAACTCGAGTTAGTAGACGTCAGATTCATACGAAAACTGTCATTTTAACTCGAGTTAGTGTCTTAACCCAGGGTTAAACTTTTCGTGCAAGTGGCCCTTACTGTTGAAGACAGGGAACAGTGGCTGGTTCTCATCATGTCGGTCAAATAAGATGCGTTCTTGGTGGTTATTTTGATTGTCTAAAGGGATTTTATAACAACATAAGTAATATATTTTGCAACTGAAAACAAAATAAATTAATATCAAAATACGCAACAATTTCTCTGGCTTGTTCTTTTTGTATTGTATTTTTGTATAGTTGCGAATTTAGTCTGTTTTTATTTATCTTCAATAACAACGGCCGAATATGAGTCAGACATTCGGAACCCCCGGTGCGCGAGTTTGACGCACACTTACCTTTTACCCCATTTCTGAGCACCTTACCCTACAACCTGTAATATTATCAATAGTATCATTTAAATATCCATTTCATTGCCCGGCACGTACGAGTACACTTTAGCACTAGTGCAGTAAACTCAGAAATACATTACTCCTGTCTGACTTTACATCAGTCTGTTTATTATGTACTCGGGCCGCAAAGGAATAGAGTGTTTTCCATTTTATGATCTGAAAAATACTTAGGAAAAATAAGTATAAGTATAATAAAATTTCACGGCTTTGAAACTGCTTTACATCATACATCTCTCTCTCCCTCATCTCTTTGAAGTGAATGGAGCAGTAACTTCAACTTAAGCACTTAGTTTACCCTAGGACGGTTCCTGTCTTTGGTCTAAAAACCATAGTGTTAGAACAATTCTTTTATTTTTCCTGTATTTATAGACATAATTCTCTACACTTTGATTTTTTCCCATACAAACGTGGACCACCCTAATGACCAGCCCATTGCCATTTCAGCTTGCTACTTTCCAGAGCTATGTCGGTAACTTTGGTTCTCTGCCGAATTACTTTGTCTCACATTCGATCCCTTAGAGATACACCAAGCATATCTCTTTCCATAGCCCGCTGAGCGACTTTGAACTGGTGGACTAGTCGTGCCGTGAGTTGCAATTTCCTTATGTTATTCTTTATTATTCTTATTGATATTTTTTTCTACTTCTTATGGAAGAACCACCCCTGAAGTAATATTTAATAGAATATTGCAGTACACTCGTACCAAACGCCGAAAACACTTAACCATATTGGTTATTAGGGTCGGAAGTCGTTCATCAAAGCAGATAATTGAGGCTCTGTCCTTATAAATTGTGCTTAAGGGGAAAAATAAGACTCTAGCTGATATTTCCGCTCTTTATACGAACAGTTTGTGTATAGATATGTAAACACTTTATTGTACCTACCTACTAAAACGATTACGTTACACAATTATTAAAATTACACAAAAATATGCTTGAAGTCGTCAACGTACTTAGAGATATCAAGTCATTTGTAACTTTTAGGAAGCTCAATCTTATTGTTGTAGAAAGTCAGATTGACTTTGGACCTAAGGTGGGTACCACATTAAATCTCGTGAGTGACAAAGCCGACCTTATGCGATCTCTTTCAGTTAATCTATAGGCAAGTGAGAAAAAATAAATGCAGCAACACGATAGACAAATAATGAAGTACAAAATCTAGATGAGGGTAAAAATTAGAACGCAAGTTTTTTTTTGTAAAGATACACGAAAAGTATATAAATAAGCACATGAATATATACTATTATATTATACACGTACATAAATACATAGGGAACCTATATAACATATAAAAAAATAGGGAATGTCACAAGATACGTTTACAAATGAGGAGAAGATTTGAGCCTTAAAAAAAGCTACCGAATGTCAGATGTTAACACTTGAGTACAGCTTTAATATACATATTACTCACTAGCTGTTGCCGTCGACGCCGCCCGCGTAGCACCCGTTTATCGCTATTTGGGAACCATCCAACGGACATCCGTTACTGTTTATCCCGGGAAATTGGACAGTTCCCAAAGGAAAAGCGATAAACTTGTACGCGGAAGGATCCGCGGGCAACGGGTATCGGTTTGCATTCAGGATTTTTAATTTATGAAGAAAATGTTACAGATCTGAAGTCCACCATAAAAACAGACAGATTAATACTGCCCTCCTTAGAAAACAGGGCGTATGTCTCATAGAACCGCGTATGAATTAGTTACCTTATTTCTTAAGATAGGGGGTTAAATTTACTTTGACCAACAAATTGCGCACGCGTCCTTTTTACTTTGGAGAGCAGAATTCGCACAAGAAGAATGTTGCCACGAAATGGTCCCAACTCAGCGTAATGCCTATTAAAGTCAGCACTGGTCTTTCGTTACAAATTACATACCTACTCACATAAAACATAATATGTGCATACAGATTTCAATTGCTAAGCTACCGAAGAATTTTGTCGTCGTAAGTCAAATATTCATTACACGCACGATGGTAAATAATTGCACATAATTACGACAGGGTTCCTTATTGACTTAACAATTTATGTCCGCCGTTATGATCTTGAAATCTTTTTTGTTTTTCACTTCATTTTTATACTCTTTTCGTGAAGGTACACCTACCAAGAAAATTACGTGACTTTTTATATGATGCACCGAGATATTTGATAATGTTTTTATATGTATACGTAGTTGATAATAGTGGCTAGTCACGTAATTTTTTTGGTAGGGGTAAGTACCTTCACGAAAAGAGTAAAAAAAAAATGAAGTGAAAAACAAAAAAGGTATTTTATCATCTAAGTGTAAGGACAGGAATGTCCGTAAAAATATTCTAATTTCATCAATAGTAATTTTATTTGATTAGTTGATTACTCTCACTTGCACGGTTGAGCTAAAATAACATTTTAAAATTTACTTTGATAGTTCAACATTTTTGTGAATACATCAGAAACAAAAGAAAATCGAAGGTTGATATTAAGCATACAGTATTCTTTAGTCCTGCCAGTACTCCACCTAAGAGTATAGCCAAATCCCTCGTGGGGGCCAATCTTGTCAGCACATAATGACAAGGTTCCTTAGTGACTTAACAATTTATGTCGGTTATGATCTGGCAATGGTCTAGTTTTAACAATGACATAAAACGATCTAGAAACCACATCGCTGACATAAATATTGCTATAATCTTCTCACCCTAAAATTGCTCAATAAAAAGCTCAGCGATATGGCAATACGGCACATTAGTTTTCGTCGTAAAAACCGCTTTATGACGCGATATTACAGCTATGTAAAAGTTACGGACACGTTTGTTGACCGAGGATATTTTTATAGCTTGTCTAACAAGCAATTTGGGGTTGCAGGATATAGTGTTATACGGGGTGTTTGGCAGTCGGGTGTCGGGATTTAAAGGGATGATAGTTAGGGTCATTCTGAACATTTTTCACACCATTTACTATTATGCAAACTTTTTTGATATTGTATTTTTTTTTATTCGCGCCTAAACTTGTGACATCTGTCATTTGTGAGCTGGTTATGTGAAGCTATGACACAGATTATAAAGGTATGTCTAAGCTATTTGAAGTGAGCTGGAACACAGTGATTTGTTATCCTAAATTGTGTTTTATTCAAGTTTTTAAGGTATTTTCGGAAGTTACAACTAAAACAGCTACAAATACTAAGTTACAACTAAAACAGGTTATTTTTATGCTTTAAGCATGGTAAGAACTTTTTAAACTGGTTCTTTCTGTTTAACACATCCCTTTGCTAATCAGGTCAGTTTATAAAACTCTTATTATAACGATATTTAGATATCCATCCCTAGTTACCCCAAATTACATATGAAGCAAAGTGTTACAAAATAAAACCACCCGCTATGCATTTGATATTGTTAATCCATTTTGAAACTTATTTTTGACTAGCGAAGACTGTATTAAACAGACTGTATTGTGTTGTGTTTGGAGTTTATTTAATTTACCACCTTTTTATTGGACACAACTCGCTAGCCAGGAAAGCCGTATTTTCTTTCAAAGGAAAACATAGATATAGGAAAATATGATCCCGTGTAGCCAAATGTCAAGCGTACCACCTGTTTCTTCTGTGTACAACACAACTTGTAGCCAATATTATTGATAAACCGCACATCACTGACTACAAACTTACGCACACTAATGCAGAGTCACACACTGACACACCTAAAAAGTGGTACACTTTTGAAATTCAATCGATATATAGACGACTCTTTTACCCGTTTTTATACTACCTCTATGCTTTCCTACCTCTATGAGCCTACTATGAGGGCAAACATAATATATTATGTAACTTTATAACTATAATATTACAATATAAACAATTACAGGACAAATAAATTTACAATAAATTAAAACTAAAATAAAACCTACTTATCACTAAACTAAATACTATAAAATTAAAACTAAATAAAAACTAAAAACTAAGAAAGGGCCCCCGTGGCAAAGTACCACAGATGCTGGCAGCATTTCCTCGTTGTACAGCAATGCTTAAGCGTTGGCCGAGGAAGCTGCCAGCTCTATGGTCTCCGTTGGTTTCTATTAGCCTTTTTGATAACTCCTTAAAAAGGCTAATAGCACCGGGTCCCCACGGACCAAGGGTCTCGACGCCGAAAGGAACGAAGTGATATTCCGCACCGAGACCCTTGTACTTATTTTTCTTCATGCTTTCGGCCGCCTCAGCCGCCGCGCCTGGTTTAATTACCGTTCCGCGGAGGTGTGACGAGGCTAGGGTGTCTACACAAGTAGCATCCCACACCAGCACTCGCCCCATACTCCACGGAATTAAAGACAGCTTCTTTGGTTCCCACCGCCAAGAGCCTGGCACGCTCAGACCCTGAACTGCTCCTTATAAGGGTGTTATAAGTTAGATTAGAGGTTATGTCATCCCAACACCTCTGAGAATTTAAATTGTCTGGAAAATTACTGCTTGGGTAGGCAAGTCTCCAGGCATTTTTGGCTTCCTCCAAGTCGGCAGTCGTGTAGTTTGAGGGCAAAGCGCAAAGGATTTTACCTACTAAACTGGCCGAGCTATGAACGGAAGACAAAAAAGCTGGAAAAGAAACACAAGAAATTTTGCGGATCCCTAGTCCACCAAAGCGGATGGGGAGGGATGCCTGAGTCCAGGATTGCTCGCTTAGCTGAATGTTCAAAATAGAATCCAAATTTAATTTAATAATATCATCGATTTGCGTTAAGAGATTTTGAAATTTCCAAAAAGGGCAGCAGCGAAGCAGGTACATAAATTTAGGAACAAAAAGACAGAATTTAAGAACCGAAAAAGCATAATGTGGACTTATTTCGAGAAGACGGTCCTCGTAATTTTGAAATTTTAAAACAGTGTTTTGAATAAAGTCTGGAATTGCGTCTTCAAAAACAGGGGACCCTAGGAGGTTGAGTGATTTTTTGTCAACTATTTTACTTTATAACTGAAGACTGACCTCAATAGGGTCAAACACATTACGCATTTGCGGTCTTAGGATTGCAGTATTAAGGGCTGTATTAATAAACTCATCTTGGCTGAGAGGCCCGTCACAAGATACGTCAAAATAAAAGTCAAACCATAGAACACTGTCATTTTTGACACATCTCGAGACGAGCATTGGAGTCGAGATTAGTTAAGATTGTAGTCTTGTGAACTCGTTGAATGCAACTACTGGCCTTGTTACTAAAAAACACTAAAATGCCTAAAATATTTGAGGAGTTCCCTCAATTCCTCGAGGATCCCCTCATCAGATTTGGTGACAATAAGACCACCTCGGAAGTATACTCTATCAAGCCAAAAAAATACATAATGTATATGGGTCCCCGTGCCCGGCCGCCTTCTTAAAGAATTGAAATGTTTTCCGAAAACCCTCGGAACTGTATCAAAACAAACAAAAAAAATCATGAAACAAACATTAACTAATAAAATGTATTTTGCAGTTAAAAGTTATCTGGAGACTTGTTGCGCGTTCGATTTCAGTCATGAATTATTCACACAACGGTTCTTCATCGATTTCACCTGACATTGGAACAATTTGCAGCCAGAAATCAATTCCGACCTAGTTTGGGAACTAAAAAAGGTCAATGCTTTTAACCACAGAAAAAGAGAGGTGTAAGAAGTTAAACGTGAGAATCAGTGTATGTTTGTGTTTGTGTGTCTGTCTGTGGCAGTGTAGCTCCCAAACGGATGGACTGATTTGGACGCGGTTTTTTAAAAGGAGGCCAATTTTACCGTAGTGGTTATTAGGTCAGTTACATAAAAATTTCAAAAGCCTTTTATTTATGATTGCATGTAAGTAAATGACAATAGTCTAGGACCTAAACTCTATTCCCCTTACCTTGGAATAGTTTATGCCATGCTTCGTCACTTTCTGTGAGAGGCAAATGTCACAATTACAATTATTTATTATTTATTATTATGGCGAAAACTATTCCAAGCTTATTCCACGTTTATAAGTAAGGGGATAGGTGATTTAGAAAGCCGGACTAAATTGAAAACCCTCTTTTTATTAACATGTCTAACACCACTAGATCATCTACATATATAGGTACCACCAATGTTTACTTATATCATGCGCAATGTATTAATACGCTGTTACTTACTGTAAACAGCATGTGTAGTAGATAACCAGCAAAATCTATAGGTATATAAATGTTATGATAATTTAGGACTCCTCGGCATCGTAATGTGTGAATTTTCGCGCTCTGTTGTCTTTTTACATGGGTTCAATGCGGTTTATAATTAGAGTTAAAAGATTACTGAGGGCTACTTTATTAATAAAAGGTTTCAATAAAAAAAAAATTATAGTTGGCATTAAATACAGTACCTGGAATACCGAGCGTCACTCAGGTTGAAAATTAATTGTTCGTAGTAGGGGGTATTAGGTTTACGGGGGTAAACCTATAAATAAATTTTGAAAATTTTATCGAAATCATAGTAGGCTCATAGAGCTGTTTTCGAGAACGTGTACAAAAATATTGCTCGTGTAATAAGTACATGATATAGATACTTTCGACTGACTACATTTGATTGTTTAGATTGAGTTAACAGGCTATTAAACTAGCTACTTATTGAATAAAACAACTTGTCAAAAACTAACCTCCAAACTGTACCAACCGTAACCCGACCGGTAAAACGATCATGCACCTGTTAAGAAATCAGCCATAAAAACAAACACTAGACAGAGACGGCGAATCCCCTAATTAACATCTAATTAGTGCGAAAGGGACAGTAGTGGCACGCTTCCAAAATGAATTTGATGTTTCGGAAGAACTTCAGTGGGGAGAAGACGGTGAGCAGCGGGGGAGGGGGCGGGAAAGCGCGGGGGGCGCTGGGAGCCGGGAGGAATGCGAAACGCCGCGACCGCGAGCGGTATTCCTGCATGGAGGAACACCACTACAGGACACATCTGTTCTTCTCGGCTCCTCGAGCCAGTGCCCAGTACAACGAAGGCTCAGGTAAAAAAAAAAGTGTGACGTCAAAAAGCGCGGGAAGTCGCTGACATTTGAAGTTATGTGTGAACTATTTTTAAGCTGTGGTTTAGTGTTTTTATTTACATGTGGGTGAGCTGTGGCATATAAATAATACGATCAGTAACCGCTTTTAAGTAAAAATATCAGTAAGTTGAACAAGTTGAAACTTTTTGCAAAACTTTTAAGTAAGTACATATAATGTTGACTTTCCGACATTTATTAAACTTTTTGTTTGTTGTGTAATTCGTATGTTTTCTTACGAGTCTTGTTTTGCCTTAACCAAAATTTTGCAGGTAAGTTTGTTGAATATTTTGAACGGAACTGGAACTATTAAATTAGACTCAAGGGAAACTAATTAAAGCATGTTTATCACAGGTTTGTGTAGTTGTACTAAATATGCTTATACAGCAGTGATCCCCAAATTGGTCTATATCGACCCCGTGTCGACGATGGGATGCAAGGGTCCATGTGATCGGAAAAAAAATGGGGGTCCATGAGAGGAAAATAGGGGTCTACGATTGTGGATCGCATTTAAATAGATGGTGACTTTAATTTTGGCTTTCCATAAATTAACCATATTCATACCGATAGTAATAATCATTAGGTAGGCACCTACTTACTTACGTAATACTGTCTTAGATATATATTATATAAGTAGATACATTACCATCTATATACGTAAATTATGTTTTAATTTTCACTGCGTGTAAGTTTTTTTTTTTAATTCACCTAAATTTTAATTGTAGCCTTTGACGATTTTTAGTCGACTTGGCCTTCAACGTTATCCGTGCAAAGTCCCAAAGATTTCTTGCTTAGTTTTTACGTGACAATGTAAATACTAGGGACACCCAAAATCGAAAAAATTGCCAAGTGTTTACGGCTATACAGGCTGACCCAGAACTAAAACTAAATATGTCATAATAACGCTCTTTTATACTTGCCAGTGCAAAATATAGTTACCACTTTCCATTGTGTTTAGTTTAGGAGTTTAGAGTACATAGCGGTACATATAAATGTAGTTTAATAAACGTAAAGCGAGTATTCAGTAGTTTCAAAACGACCTATTGATTTATTTCACAAGTCGATATTTGTAAAGGTGTAATCATATAATCATATAATCAATACCATAAAGTGTAATCCGTGTAATCCAGCATATTCCTACGAATTTCTATTTTTAGGCAAGGATGCAAAAGATGTACGGCAAGGTAGAGTTATTTTCCTGTATAATTAGAACCTTAATTAACTCCTCAACTAATTATTATTAAGTAGCAAGTTTAAAATAAAGTCTGGAGCGGTAAAAAGAGTGTTTTGATGCTGTAATATTGACGTCAATTTCGGCGAAATCCTGTTTACATGTTAACGTAATTTCTATGTTCAATATTTACAATGACGTGACTATTTGATAAGGGGTCTTTTTTTACGTTTAATAGTTAAAAATTATTATGAATCGCAATTCACTTATAGGAACTAATTACTACGACTCTAGACACTGATCGATCAAGTTAATAATAGTTTTTAAATAAGAGTACCTACTTAAATATTTACTCAAAAAAAATGTAGGTACACGTTAGCCAATTTGGTAATTCACTGTTGCAACATACGAGCTTCAGAATGTAACCGGTGTATGCAAATGTATATGCACATGCATTGGTGACGACATGCCCTACATTTCTCCAATAGTATTTGGCACATGCGGTTTAAACTTTAAAATTTAATATATTTTACGACCAAACTTAAAAAAGTAATTTAAAGTTTAGATAGAAAACTCAAACACGATGTACGGAACATTTTTAAAGGTATGACAATGTCTTGGACACGACGGACGACACGACTGGATCTGTTTATATAACAATACAGGGTGACTAATCCATGATCTAACAAATCCTCAAAACTTTTAAAACAGCATAAGAAAACCCCGGACTACAATATATATTTAACATCTCAATATGTGAGTTAGTTTAGGATACCTACCTAAGTTTTATTTTTTTCATGATAATGACGCGTTCGCCGGATGTACAGTGGCGGCAGTGGCGCCCTCATTACTATTATCGTGTTTTCTAATAAACTAAAGTACTTTCTTGAAATTGGTCGGTAGGTTTTTATACTACAAATGAAAACACAACTTATAGGATATATCAAATAGTTTAATAACAATTCACCTTCGAGTTATCAACTTAACGGCAAAAAGTGGCCACCTTTTCGCGTTAAGGTGACTACTCAAAGGGTAATTGCTATTAAAGTTTGTTACGTACCCCATAAATTGTGTTTTTACTTGCGCTACAAAAACATATCGTCTGATTGCAAGGAAATTCTTTAGTTAATTACAGAACAAAATAATAGTAATGAGGGCGCCACTGGACGCTCGGCGTTTGCTCGGTGCAGTCCTAAAAAACGATCTTCCATAGCAAACATCCTTGATTTATAATCCTTTTAAGTCATAACGGTAATTTACTATAACACCATAGCCGGAATTATTTTTTTGTTATTTTATCACTAAAACATTCAACCAATTTGATTCATAGGCCACTATGGAACTATATCAAAGTGAAATTTTAATTATTTTTTTCTCTAATTGCTATTGGAATCATTACGGCACTATGACATAGTTCTATAGTGGCCTAGGATTCAAATTGGTTGACTGTACATATGCACTCTAAATAAATGAAAAAAATTGCTAATCTGCTGATTCTTGAAAATGGATGAAACAGGTTTGCACTCTAAGTCAACAATATCCATACGTTCTAAGCCACTGTTTTTTTTTTTAAATACTCTTAAAGTTTTACCAACATGTCTATCAAAATTTTCACTCCCAAAAATATCGTGTTTGAACGAATTTTCGAAGAGCCCTACTTCATTAGCAAGATCGCTATAATCCTGGGCAGATGTCCGTTATAAATACACCGTGATAGACAGACAGACGCG
This sequence comes from Acleris laterana, assembly GCA_963966035.1. Taxonomy (NCBI): domain Eukaryota; kingdom Metazoa; phylum Arthropoda; class Insecta; order Lepidoptera; family Tortricidae; genus Acleris; species Acleris laterana. The sequence goes on from OZ014449.1 coordinate 15,086,213, forward strand.
TGATAAGGCGTGAATATGCATGTGTGTCGGAAACTGTCGCGGGTGAGTGAACTAGCCAAGGGTCGATCTGCGGGCATATTATGGTTGTGATTATCAATGTGGGTATCGTAGATAAAACGTCTGTCACTGTCTGACATGCGGGCCTAGTATTGTTGCGTTTATCCCGTGAAAAAATGTGGATAAAGCATACGTCACTTATATACGTGTCAGAAAGTGACAGATGTTTTATCCACATTTTGTCACACGATTAACGCCGCCAAATTATGCCCCTGTATGCAAGTGCGACGGTAGCTCTAAATGAATGATTCCATGTCTTCGTTACTAAGGTTTGTTTAAATAGAACTTGCCAACAATGTAAACAAACCTTGTATTCAAAATGTCTTTAATTTCCATTCTACATCATCAAATACTGCTAAATCCATGTGTTATTTAATCAATTCTTTCCACATCAGTATCCTAAACCATTAAAAGAATAAAATAGTGCTAGAATATGGATATCGCATTGAATGTTTTGTTTACATTGTTGGCAAGTTCTATTGAAACAAACCTTAGATGTCGTGGCAAAAAAAACAAGCCAAAACTTATAACATATTTTGTGATACAATATTGTCGAACTACAGTTTGCGCTATAATGTACTAATACGTAAATATGGAAGTAAAACTAGAAAAAGTAGCAATTTTTAACGCTAGGTCCCCGTAGATGATTCCATATCAAGCTCCCTAAGTGTCGTGAAAAAAATATCAGGTTTTTTTTCTAATTTACAATATCGCAGAACTATGATTAGCAGTAGAACTAACTTTAACGACAGTATAAAGAGAGACAGTTTACGAATAACAGAAAAAAGTGACAAGACGCCGAAGGAAGGTATAGAGATGGAGGGTCGAAAAACTTGGGTTACCATGACTATATTGTCGTTTACAACATACCAAAAAACAATAACAATCGGACCTTTTTTAGGGTATCGGAACGATTTACTAAATGTACCTACGACGAAAAACTTTGTATGGGCTGCATCTTTTCCGGTATATCCGTATTTTCAGATAACGTTGTCACCCCAACTGTTACATGACATGCCGTTTGAATTCAACTTTTTCATAAATGATCCTACTCTATTTAATTTCCTTATTAACTCAGTAATTGGCATCAAAGTTTATTTGGCGTAGAAGTTATGCATCTGGTTGGTCAACTCCGGTTGTAAAACAAACTTCCGGTGACTCACTGCGTCGGCGTTGCTACGAAATGCTCGAAAACTATGTTAAAATATTTTCGACACTTACTATATATTTTTCTAACTAATTTAGACTGTATTTGCATCATGATTTGTTTCTGGCTAAATAATCACTAGACTCAATTTATTATAAATTAAAAATGATATGTTTATATACCTACCTAGCTTTTATGAATTATTTTGACATTTAGACACATTTTACTCCTTTTAGATTATACCATTTTCATATTATTTTAATTTTTGTTCCATATTATTTCTTTTATTTTAATTTTGCCCTTTATTATGATTTGGCTATTGTTCATTTTATTATTATTCTTATACACTCTGACGATCTTATTGTGAATACATGGTATTTTAGTTTAAAAAACGACATGTAAATTTTCGTAATGAAATAAATAAATCTTATCTTTAATCTAATCCTATAATAATAAAAAAAAACCGGGCAAGAGCATGTCGGACCATGCTCAGTGTAGGGTTCCGAAGCCGTAACGACAAACACAAAAAACTATCTCAAAAATCAACATGTATGAAACAATTTTCTATTTAAAGTCATTTGGCGCTGTCTTAGATGATTTTTAGTAGGTATAAACCCGTTAATCGCCTGTATCTCAGGAACTAATCATGTCTACTTAGCCGTGATAGTTTTCCTTTAAAATTCTTTATATGCGCTTTCGTTGAATTTTTTTTTCAGATTTTTAGTACTTGTAGTTTTGGCTGTAGGGGGGGGGGACACTTGACTCTAACAAAAAATAGCGCTTTAAAGCTTAATATTTCATAAACGGATCCCTTAATCGAAAAATTGTTTGCATAAACCCGCAATATTTTTGAAAGACCTATCCAACGACACCCCACACTATGGGGTAGGCAAGAAAAAAAAAAGACATCCCCACGTTACGTGTAGGGGAGGTGCATTAAAAAAATATATTTTTCAAAACTTTATTTTACCACTTTGTTGGCGTGACTAATATGTACATTCATGCCAAATTACAGCTTTCTAGTACTATGAGTCTCTGAGCTAGACTGGGGACGGACGGACGGACGGACGGACGGACGGACATGGCGAAACTATAAGGGTTCCTAGTTTGACTACGGAACCCTAAAAAACTATGTAGGTACAATACATATATTATTCAAATCAGGCAGACTTCTATTTATCTATCTTCAAATAGAAAGTTAATTCATGTATGCCATAATTTGCAATGTTAGAAAATAAACAATAAACAGGATACTAACTACATACATAAACAGCACCTAGTATGTATGATTAAATCAAAACTTTGTACTTATGCATCCCTCTCCCTCGGGATTCGGAACTAAATCAGGAAAATAGACAGCAATGAAGGTATCTTCGAACTTTTTCCAAATTAGGAGCCCAACATGCAACAGTCTATCCACATATGCTCGCGTGTGCACTCCCATCAAAAACCGGTTCCCACCGGATCCAACTGACTCTTTTGGCTAAAACAACTTCCCGGCTATTTTAAACGAGCTCGCCACGCAGTTTGGAGCAACACGTCGCAAAAACACGTCAAACGAAGCACTCTAAAGTTTCCCAATGGCCCCGGACCCAAGTAAAGTAGCGTGTGTTTCAGTGTGTACAGTCAGCATCGAAAATGATTAGCCATAAACATATATAAGCGCGCGTTACGTTGTAAGGTTAACGTAGGCGTCTTTGGTAGACGATATTTGGTGCTGACTGTACTAAATTTCTCGCCAGTCATGCTAGAAAATTAATGGTGTCATGACATTTTCATTTGCATTAAATCCGAGCATATTTGCCACCTCTACAAGCATGTAGCACTGCTTAGCATAGTAGTTCAAATTGGGCCACGTAAATCATGCAAGGAAACTACTTGCCATGTTGTCTTTAAGATTTTCTTATTCGTTTATGAGCATTTAAGGACTTTTATGGTCATCCAGGCTCTCTATTCTACTGTTGTTTTATATTGTATTGCTTTGATATTGCTTTGTTATGTGTAAGCTAACACTTACCAATAATTTGATCGGAATCCATAAGGACCCAGTGGATCATGCCTCCGGAGCACTATTGTTGCAACTACAAATAAAGAACACGCTGAATACGACTATTGTTCTAGAATATGCAGGTTCGATTATTAATTTATTACAATGCAGAGGAGTGGCTACGTGACCTTTGTAACAATTTGAACAGGAGCTTTGCAGATTTCCTCGCATTGTTTACCTTAATTTCTTGCGATTAGGGTACAAGTGTCATTGACCACAGCAGATCATCAATGTAATGGTACATGGTCCTATGTGGTAAATGACAACCGTTTGGGTTGAACAAAATATAGGTAGAGCTAGTCTTAGTTGAAATGATGCAACCTTCATCTGCACAATCTAACCCTAATAAAGTGCAAAAGTGTGCACGCAATTTAAATATGCTCCATGATTTCCTCTTTCAAGACGAGCATGTATTCTGGCTGAAATACGTCCAAAGTGGGAGAAGGAGCACCTCAGGGGTTTTAGTGGGTGCGAGTCCCACATAACCGCTCGGCCCCCTGGGTCGCTTGGTAAAATTCATCCCTAAATCCTCATAATTATCCAATTCCAGAACGATGCGGTCCAGTCCTCGGCGGAGGTACGGGTCCAGACCCGGAGCCCCCGCAGCCTTTGGTCAACCGCGAGCCCTCGGTCTCGCTCCTGCGCTGGGAGCGCCCCGCGCCCCCCTCCTCGAACCGCCACCCGCCGCGCAGCGAGCCCGTGTCACTCGCTACGCTCGAGCGCGACTGCTTCGTCATACCAGCGCATGCGCTTGACAGATTCCTGCCTGATGGAGTACCTGTAAGTTTGTGTAAAAATGGCTGTGGCTAGTAATAGCGCGTTTGAGCAGAAAAAGTTGGTTGCAGATGTAAATGTAAAACTTCTCGAGTTTCAGACTGAAATAAACAGCTATGTGGCTGCAAAGACTCCTTCAAGGAGTCTCGAGCTTGCACAGTTTAAAACTTCATAAAACATGCTCCATAGCTCATGGTAAAGTAGGTGAAGCATTATTGTCAAAGCTAATTATACCGAAATGTCGAAAAATCGAAAACATGTATAATTTTTGATGTGTAAGTATACAACTTTTGCTAGCCATAGGGGCAGACAGTTACGATATTTTTAATCTACCTGTATATGTAACAGGTAATTAATTTGCTGCTATTATTTGATTTTCTATTTGACTGTAACTATTAAATTGTTTGTTCCGTCTTATTTATGATTTATTTATTAGCAATCAATAAATAGATACCCAGTTAGAGAAACTAAAGAAAGATATACTGGTAACATGAATAAAAACAGCTTCTCAGCGACTCATATTTTCAACCTGGATGTACGAACATGATGTATTTCTACTTATGGGCACAGACTAACAGTCGGACTAAGTCAAGCCGAGAAGGACGCAGTTATCTGTAAGATTGCGAAAGTTAACGTCTTTGTTGAACCGTCAGGCCAAAATTCGCCAACCCGTTAAAGTCACGTCCCTCGTTAATGGTTACAATACGTCTCAATCTGATTTCTAGAGCCTCAAAATGTGAAATCGATATATAGATCTGAAGTCTACGATTTAACTAACAAGAACATTTCTTATTCCAGCTTCCAGTTCCACCTCCAACGCCCGAAAAAGGCCAAACAACGAAGAACGCCCAGAACTCTCTCAGCATCCTCGAGGTCGCCGACCCGAAGCTCTGCATACTGGCTCACCTGATGAGCCCCTTGGAGCCCATCGAGCCAATCCTCGAGTCACCAATGTCCAAACCTTTGGTCAAACAGAAAACAGCGGCAGCGGAATTGCTAACCGAGGTGGCGCAAGCCAACACAGCCGTTGGAGGAATGTTGCTGGCTAACATGGAACGAAGCGCAGAATTCCCATTCATATCTTACTATGTAATAAACACAACGCAGACGGATCCGTTGCTTTTCTACAATAATATGAGAGGTGCTTCTTTGAATAAGTTTGATCCTAAGACAATACGGTATTCGGCGGCGCATACTCTGGATTTGTACAGCGAGGTCGCGATGATCTGTAGGCCTCCTTTCAATGACTTGGCGGGGGGACCGAAGAAGTCACTCACTCCGTCTACAGGATTCATTATTAGTGTTTATAAGGTTAGTGTAATATTTTCGGTATTACCCTGATTAGTAGTTGCAAGTGGTTCTGAACTCTTACGCACTGCAAAAGAGAGACAGATTCCAGGACCTGATCCGACCTTAACTAGTTGGGGGGCACTTAGAGGAAGTAGATACCCCTTGGAATAAGCTGTGCCCTATGTGATATCATATCCTTGTGATGAATTTGCCAGCGGTTTTATCTTCTGTGGTGGATCTAGAAAATAATTGGGGGGGAGGATTTTTTTAACGCTTATAATTGACTAACTATATATTGTAAACTATTGCAGCCTTAATTTAGGTTTCCAGTAGTATCTTTCCGTGTCTAAATCCTATTCTTCTTGACACTTCACACATTGAGATATAGGTATTATCCCAATTACATTCTTGTTAGGTTCATTGAACAGGCTGTTTAATAGAAACTGATGCTGCTGATGATGAGGGTCAATAAAAACCAAAAATACTTCGATTAGGCATTCGTCATCCTACACAAGATTGTGTTTTGTACTATTGGGCCGAGGGACGTAATTCGTAATAATATCCACGTTTCCGTCCCTCAAGAGAAATATAGCGTATGCAAATTACGTATGTTAGATCTTATCACCGCATTCTCAACATAACCCTAAGTTACTAACAAACTAGGTAGATTACCCGAGCGGAATAAATTACACCCACACGTCAAGTGGTTCAGGAACTTCGCTCTTGGCTTAGTTTCGGATAAAAGTCATATCGTTTCGAAGATAGCAGATATACTTACCGTAGGCTCGTCACAAGTTTTTTGGAGAGCAACCAAATGGAGTACTCAAGTGAAATGATTCTCGGTGAATTCGTTTTCCAGTCGTAGGAGCTGCCTTATGGCTCTTATGAGACGATCTTGGCATCGAGTTTTCAGAGCTGGCATCGTCTAGCTAATATCATAAGCTAATATCTTCTCAAATAGACACTTATGTTGGTATTTTTTTTACTGTCGAATTTCACGATTGTTTAAGAACAATACTATAATAAATTATTATGCCATTTTACAACTTTTTGACAGTCTCACATACCTATTACTATAAAGCTTGTGCCCGCGACTCTGCCTGCGTCAAAGTTGTTTGTCCCTTCCTTGGGTGGTTTCTAACTAATGGGCTGTAACTACAGAATAGAATGCATGCGAACATGCTAGTAGACACTTGAATATGAATAGAATTCCCAAAGATGATTTACTTATTTGTTTGAAGAAAGATACGCAGCAATGTCCTCAAGCCAGACCAACATACCTACCTGCCTTTATATATGTTTCTACTGGTAGCCATGGAGGAGCGAGCTTCCTCACACAGAGGCCCTAGTGGTGACACAAAAAAGGTGGCAAATTCAAAATATCACTTACTGGTTTCACGAAGTAAACTTGTTGCCATATGAAGAATTTGAGAAAATGGCTTGTGTCACCACTTGCTTGACGGACTCTACTTTAACTCCACCCCTGTCACTCGCCACTCGGGACTAAATCGAGAGAAAGGAATGGAGCTAACGTAACTCCGAACTTCGATTATCAAATTATTGCCTCAGGTTACGTATCCCTACCTACTAGGAAGTTCTAACCGTTGTAGGGAAATAAAAAGAAACGTTTTCATTTACACTTTTCGCGTCCTCCAATGTACAGTCAACCAATTTGATACCTAGGCCACTATGGACTTTGTCAACGTGACGTTGTAAACCAAATCATAGGGAGTCTCTTACGTTTTGGTTGACAACGTCACGTTGACAAAGTCCATAGTGGCCTAGAAATCAAATTGGTTGACTGTACCTCTTTCTTTTTCCAGGTCTTCGAAGGCGACGACGGGGAGCGTTTCGAACGCAACTGGCTCTACTGGACCGGGGCGCGGATGCTCTACCGCCATCTCCCTCACTCCGTCGGGATGAGGAAGATAGCGCTACACAAGTCCGTCGCCACGCACGGAGACAAGATGTACCTGTTGGTCTGTGAGTGTGCCAACTTGTTGGACGACTTGTCGGGAGCCGCCATGTTGATAACGGCGCTTCGGGCTAGGCTGTGTGGGTACACGGGACTGTATAGGCCTATACAGACTTTCTAGCATAGGGATAGAATAAGGCTGGAATAAAGTATCGGTTTAGTTTTAGTGGCAAAATTCACGAACTTGAACAAACCAAACGTACAATTTTCGAGCCCGATTTTGACGATCTTTGGCTTGGCCTTGCGAAACCCAAAAAGCCAACCAGCTAGCTTACTCCCCAACTGACATTGGCACAAGCCCTGTGGCTGCCATTAAAGAGAAGAAGAAGAAGAACTTACTCCGTCGTCTATCAGCTGACTTCTTTTGGTTTTGACAAACATAACAAAGATAAAACTATGATTCTTGTTAAATAATATGTTTCTATTAAAATCTATACTAATATTATAAAGCTGATGAGTTTGTTTGTTTCAACTACTGGTCTGACTTGACAAATTATTTCAGTGTCAGATAGCCCATTTATCGAGGAAGGCTATATGCTATTTATCATACTCGCATAAACCGAAGCGAAGCGAGGGTGGGTCGCTAGAAATATACAAAAAATTTAAATTGATGGATGGATTGGCCGCCTAAGAGCACAACTTGAACTAGCGTAGCAATTTAAAAACCATTAAAAGCAAGTGTAAAACCTTTAAGTATTGATCTCCCTTTGTAATTTATAAGCATTGTAATAACTAATAAGATCTAACAAAAACTTTGAGTTTTGCCACTTCAAAATCATGTTTTAACTGGAAAATTATTTCTAATTGTTCATTCTACAAAGTAAGATGCTCCTGAAATGGACCAAAGTATTAGTACCAGCAGTGCGTAGACAGAAATTATTCTGTAGGTGCAGCGTGTGGCCAATTTATCTTTCTGTGGTACATTTAAATAAAAAAAACTCTTTGCCATCCCAGGGTTATTGTATCATCATTAATCGTTTGAACGTCACAGACGGCTCTGGCCGTCAACTGAAAGTCGTGCCACTGACTCCACGACGGCCACAGCCGTCGCAAGTTCAAGATTAAGAGAGTTTGTTTCGTATCAGTAATGTGTTATTTGCATAGCATAGGAAACATGTTTGTTTGACGTGTGATGGCTGCTCTACACGATGGCCCATCATGGGCCAACGTAGGGACGGAGTTATGCGTAAGAGTGAGATACTAGAATATGTTGCTCGCTTTAGGGTGTAAATGATGGGCCAACGTGCAGAGGGGCCATTTTGTATTCAACGTACCTAAAGCGTTCAAATGGTGAAATTAACTTCTCATTTAGAACCCACTACGGAAAACTCCTCTAACATATCTAGGTACCACAGAATGGATAAATTGTCACATTGCTTGGCGCTGCTTTAATCGGTAATGGCTTAAAATATTAAATCATAGTTAGTTGCTGTCTTTCAGTATTTGGAACTCTTCGAAACGGGCCATCTTGTATTACATTTTAAATAGAAAATGCTCTGCAGCCGCAAATAATACTATTTAAAGTGGAAAAAGAAAATATGTAACGTGAATGGCGTAACTTCATGCGATAACATTCATACAATTCGTATCTCGAATGTGCCGGTTAAATAAAACATACACGTCATGAACTCAATTAAATGTATCCTAAGAGCAAACTTGGGGTCCTGGTCGACTTAGCTTGATATAAAAAAGGATATAATTCACATACGGAGCCCTGACATTTAAGGAGCATTTCTGAAAACGCTCGGACGTCTCTTTAAACCAGACTGCAGAAGAAAGGTTTTTTTTTTTAAACTGCCCATTTGTACAATAGGTACGTTCTGGTACGTACGGTTAATTTGGGATCCATTTCAAGAAAAATATGCTTGAAGTCGTCAATGTCATTAGAGATGTCAAGTCATTTGTCACTTTTAGAAAATTCAACATTATTGTTGTAGAATGTCAGATTGACTTTCGACCTAAGGTGGGTACCAAATTTAATCTAGTGACTGTACTACCGGTAAACAGTACGCCTAAACTATAAAGTGGGAGTTGAGTTCTCAGATATGTATAAACTTTCGCACCTTAAATTCCATTGGAATAAGGTGATAAGGTGTAAAAATGTACACAGAACTCAACCGTAACACTAAACTGGTCAAAACTGGCTAAAACGGGAGCCTGTCGTTTGGCCAAAATATGTTTGCCAAATGTATCGCTTCCGAAACTATTCATTTGCCAACCTATTTTTTTTACTGTAGCTGTAAATATTTCAGGGTTTATTTCAGTACCATTGTGTAGAACCCTATATGTTAAGTTAGGTTAGTTTTAATAAAATCCTGAAATATTTACTGTTACAGAAAACAAAGGGGCATTGGACATTTGGCAAACATTTACTTTTAATAATTAAAATACTACATCGAGATGGATTTTTTTATATTAATAATTCAAGGTGGTCCGATTCGAAAAGACAATTTATTTTTTAGAGTACCTTATAACCTGCACAAATCTTTATAGTACTGTAGAAAATCGGCCTAAGGTTCCTATTGCGATTTGGGTTTGACGAAAGAGATATCTTATGCAACATTAACGGTCGCACTCAATTAATAACGATTAGGTCGTTCCATAGTGTCGTTTTTTTCATATTCAAATTTGAAAAGGGAACGAGTTCATTGTCTCTCAAATTCAAATTCAAATTCAATTTCAGAATGTGTGTATGTCTCAAATCGCACCTTTAGAATTATAGTGACCTAATTCAACATTTCTGCTTTCGACTTCGAGATAGACCGGTACTAGTTGACTTAACTCGTAATAAAAAGGGTATATACATCGGAGTATACTAGACTTAAACCCTTTTGTCACTAGGACCCCAGATATATTCATTACTATAGAGACCTAACTCGAAATCAAAAATTAATGAATTAGTTCACTACAATTCAATAGATGCGAAATGTGTCTGAGTATGGCGGTAAGTACTTAAATGGCACCGCGGACTAACAGTTTACATTAAAGTATTTTTTTTATTCCTAAGACTAAAATGTCATTTCATGTGTTGCCTGTTTTTCCAACTCATAAATAGTGATGTGATACAACCGGTACTTACTGACAATTTTTTTTATTGATATAGGTTCCAAAATGATATTATACAATACTATAGGTAAAAATGCTTTTTTTTTGTTATGTTGGCACTAATTGTCCAATTGTAGGTTAAAGGTTGAATTAAATGTATATTTTATTTGTTGTTATTTTTCGATAAGTACTTCAAAATATTTTACTAACGTACATAATATTTTTTATTACATTGGTTATTAATAACTAGCTTCTGCCCGCGACTCCGTCCGCGTGGAACTCGTTTATATCGTAGCTCCATACAAATTTTCACCCTCTATTTCACCCCCTTAGGGGATGAATTTCGGGAAAAAAACTATCCTATGTCCTTTCCCAGGATTCAAACTATCTTTGCACCAAATTTCAACTAAATCGGTTCAGCGGTTTAAGCGTGAAGAGGTAACAGACAGACAGACAGACGGACATACTTTCGAAATTATAATATTAGTATGGATTACACCACGAATCGAAACAAAGAACAGAACTGTTTCTTAAAAGCAGGCCACATTATTTATACGTTTGACATGTCTAGCTGTCATTTTAGTCTACGGAATAAAAAAAAGACTTTAAGAGAAACTGAATCTGTTGTAATACGGTGAACTAACAGGGCAATTAATATACGGACTATTAGTCTGCGGTGGAATTTAGGTCCATAATTAGTCCAGTAAATGCCAGCAAATCCGTAATATGGACTTTTATTTGGACGTCACAACAGTTTCATTAACAGTCTGTGAGCACTTACTTTTCTCACTCGCTCTTGATAAGATCGTATGAGAGTGAGTGAAAGATAAGTACAAACCAGAGCATCTTCTAAGAGCTATCGCACTGTAATGTCAATGAAATAGCAAATCATTAATTATAGTTAATTGCACTGCCAGGCAGAAATACGCTAACGTTTAGAATGAACTGGATCTTACTGGATTAATATACATGTTAGGGTCGATAAATTGTCATATCGATGCACAGTATCATATGTAGGCATGTGGATTTTGAAATAAACCCGGAAAAGTCTTCCAACTGACCGACAATCCTAAAATTATGACAACAATTTCACAAAAATTTGATAGTTCCTCACATATCCTAAAACATATCATGTACTGCATTGTTTGTTCATGGTAGACAACCCTAGCCACTGTTGCGAGGTCGGCATCACAAGCTATTTTCGACTCTACTTCTATATGTATAAGGTAGTTTTACGATCATCTTTAAATATGCAACAATTTAACGTGTGGAATGTTTTTTCTAAGGGTTGTCAAAAATATAATATAATTTGTATATGTATAAGGAAATTTATTAGTAGTGATCATTTTAAGAAATACAGTTGATTGTATTTAATCTAAAACATTCAAAATTGCTTGTAAATATAACTGAAAACTAAGTAAAGTAGGTATTTAGTAATACTGCATGAGACAATAAGTAATTAGAAATTTCAGAATGTACTCTCTCATGCAAAAAAAAAGTATTTTCAATTATGCCCTGACCAGTTAAATAATGTGGATTAAGAAAATGAAAAAATAGAGTAAATAATTGAGTTAGAGATAAAACAAAATGGCGGCGCCAGATAAAGAGCTCACATATTTCTGGTCAGGCTGCACTAGTATAAGCATTAGGCTAGATTCACAATAACGTGTAAAGCTGGAATTTCATGGAATCAAAATTGAATAGCGATAAATATGATGTAATATATTTTTAACTCAAATTAATAAAATTGATTAATACGCTTGAAAGCCGTAATGCACAAATATTAAATATACGTAGACTATAATTAACTTATAAAATTATTTGAGATCTGTTGAATTTGTGAAATTAAATTGTTCAGTCAATTAAACAATAGTTTATTTTTATTTAAGGGTCGATAACAACGAGGACAGGTGGAGGTGTTATAAAAAAACCTTGGACAATTGACTTATGCTCTCTTTTGACACTGACCAAAAAACTATCTTCTATTGTGATTCATTAACTACATAGGTAACATAAGCAATTTAGCAATTAACGAACTTGCTTCAAAAGCGGTAAAAATCTATAACTGTATACATTTAAGTGTGTATTTTATCGTGATCTGCCTCTGGGTGGATCAACTTTTTGTTGTTCTTATTCTGGCCCGTGTCTCCTGGACAACAGCGAGAGTTTCTTACAAAAAAAAATTATAATATATACTTCTAGCACTCTCAGAAGAAAGGCCATTAAATAATGGGTTTGAAATTGCCAATAAAACTTATTTTTAGTGGACTCTATCCATTGAAGTCATAGTTTTAAGGAGTGGCCCAGGAGACGTCACCATGGCAACGAGGCACAAAGAAAAGTTGATTGAACCCTCTAACACACTAACATTTATACGGACGTCCTTTTCACCCCATTTAAATAGTGGGATATAACGTTTCAATAAATGCTGGTGTGCTAGAATACCAACGTGATGAAAAAAAAACGTCCCATTTCACAAATACTCAGGTAAATATATTTAAAAACTGTGTAATTTCCAAAATGTACTGGTGTTTTGTGATATGGGGCCTACCATTGAATAATGGCTTGGCAGGAAAGAGGTTGACGAGGAACCACAATATTTTCAAGCGGCAACACAACATTAAGCTTCAGCTATTGGATAAAAAACTAATAATGTTGCCAGTATTGAACAGCAGCCTCATTTTAAAACTCTTTTTTGCCAAGGCTAGGAATGGAAAGAGCATATTTTAAAATAATACGCTCAATATGTCGAACCACATACTGCCATCTTTAATATCACGCAGAGAAAATTTTGGTGTTGCTTGAGAATTGAATATAAAGTTTAGGTTAAGATAAGTACTGGTTGTTTTTACGCACGAGGTTATTTTTTGCTATGGTGCTAAAATATAGATTATATGTAGAAGAAATAAAGGCTTGCATTTGATAATTAACTAGGATAATTATTTCATTTATGTATTTTTACTGTAACTCTACTGTCTGCCATAATTATTTTTAGTCATCATGTTTATGGTCATAATTATCCCTAGTCATACAAAAGGTATTTTTATTTAAATTGTATTTTACCATTTTTTTAAATCAAAACTTTACCTAACTAGCCTTATCACCACGTTAGATATTTAGGAAATACTGAAAAGTTTACGGTTCCAGCGATATAAAAATATGACTATCAATAATTATGCATCGATAGTGAGTGGACGGGTCGGAAGGGGCCGCCCTAGGCGTACTTTTTCGAGTCAAATCGGTGAAATACTGGAAAAGGGCCGAATCTTAAGTACCCGAAACCGACGTGCGTGCATGACTCGATGTATGAATGTGGAAGAAGCGAAAGAAATTTGTCAAGATCGTAGCAAGTGGAAAGAAGTGGTCTCTGCCTACCCCTCTGGGAAACAGGCGTGATTTAATGTATGTATGTATGTATAATTATGCATTCAAAAACATAATGACCAAAAAAATATATGAATAACAACGGACTCCCATTTTTATCGTTAGAATTGGTCCTAAATGAACTTGCACGAAAGGTTAGCACTAGCACTATGGTAGTTTTTGGTAGTATTTGCAGACATCTGTATTTACGTATACCTACTACTAAAAAATCTATGACATTATTATAATGTCCATTTAGTAAAATATTGCTATAGAACAACAATAACAGTTATCTTTTATGCAAGTTTATCTGGAGTATAGTTATTAACCAAATAGAAAAGAAATGTAAGCAATAGTACTATTAAAATTTTGCCAATTAAATAATTAGATTTAAAAAATTTAAGAAATTTTAGTAAATTTAAATTGAGATTGTTAGTTAGAAGATTAGTAGAAAAAAAAACAAGTTTAACATTTTCCTTTAAATGTGCATTTCAAATTTTCATGTAGGTACCACTCTAGATGATTGTTGTTTTCTTTTTTTAAGTTTAAGCAGACTTGTACATAGGTACTTAAACTAGCTTTCTTGGAAACGTTATAATTCAATGCTTGGAAAACAAAAATATCTATCGAGTTTTGTTCTTTTGACTAGGAAATTGAAAGAATTTCAATTATTTTTTTAATAAAATTTCAATCACGATATTGTTTTATTTACTCTGGACTCCTTACAATAAGTTAGTTTAAAACCGCATCAGATAACTCCAAAATGAAGATAAAAAAAAGTGAAATACATAAATCATAAACGACACACTTCAGCGCGAATATCAACCTTACACTAATCATCAATTATACTACAAAAAAGTGCTTAAAAATATCTGAACACACTCTTAGCTCACATGAACATTATGTTTTCGGTATATTTGATGGAGAATGTATGTCTAACTCATCTAACTGTCAAATGTGATACTGTCATAAGTGATATGATCATTGACTAGAAACCTAGGTTTAAGTTAGCCTTTAGTGATGTGACAAATACTGGGGTGGTGTGACCACAAATAGTGGTGTGACTGTATTCTAGAGAGATTATTTAAAAGCATTGCCCAGAACATCAAAAATATTAAAGAGATCAGAATGTAAAAACAAGAAGTAAAGTATGTTTTCCACTTTATTGATAATAAAATATAATACTAAACAATTGTCATTTTTAAAAGTAAATAAACTATATCTCACTAAGTAACAACCGTATCAGTAACCTCTGTGTCCTCGGAACCTCCTTCTGTTGTCCAGCTGAAAATAAATAAAAAACATTGTTAGTTTTGACCCGAATCTATCCAAACTGTTTTAAAAGGGGCAAACTGCTACCGATGCATCATGTATAGTCTGTCCGACGGTTTAAGAGCTAAAAGCCATAAAACTTGTTACAATGGCATTTTTATTTCAAAAGGTCTGAAGTCGTAATACGACAAAGTGAGATTCGACCCAAACCACTTCTATTACAGCTTATAATGCACTTTATGTTTCTTTAACAAAAGGCATCATCACTTTTGCATAGGGTTGTCAAAAATGTACCTAACATTGGAATGGAGTAAAAATAATACAACATAAATTATTTACTCATATATATATAATTATATATATTACTTTATTAAAAATAATGTAATTATTCACTATCTGAGCTCTCTGTCACGTTAATAATGAAGCGTTGCTGATCTTGAATAATAAATGTGTTCTCGATGGTATTGTTGGCTCTTTCATTTGTACCGAGACACATAATTTTTTTCACTGTTGCATGTGGCACCTGAGTAAGTTCAGCAGTTTTTTTTAATGCTGTAGGTCCAATTTCTCTAAAAAGTCCATGGTACACATTTTTGACTATTTGCTTACTTTGACAGTTTAAATGAGTTCGAACACTTGTACTGGTTTTCTTTTTATCTACCCACGGACGAAACATTTTTACCAAAACAACTTAAATAGTATAAACACGTTATCACTAAATCAGTTTCAACGGAATACTAGATGGACTTTTCCCGTTTGTTGCAGCCCTACCCTCCAGATTTTTGTTGTTGCATTTGCAATTTTAGTCATGCCATTTTATTTTGAACCCTAATGCAAACGTTTACGTTAGCTTTTCATATATGTAAGAAATCACTTATGCTCTTTTAACAATAGATGACTAATTAGCTTATCTTTATGGCTTTTGGCTCTTACGCCCCGACGAACTATACCTTCTGCATATTCAGATAGCAATAAATTTAACCCTTCAACCAAGCCCATTTTACAGCTCATAACTATTAAGACCCTAACCAATTTTGATCAAATCAATAAGAACCTGATTAAAATTGAACTGAATGTGTCACACAGACTCATGCAACATCAAATTAAATTTGAACAGCCAGTCTAACATTTAAAATTAAACAAACAAATCAGTTCTCATCAAAGTCTGCTTTATCTTTTGAACACCTTACGTTGATTAGCAAATTCGCCATTCACATGTTTGCTATGCTATAAAAATTACAACTTAATTCATACGAAACAAAGTTTGATTTAATCTCAGACTTGTATTGGCTGTAGCGGTCGTGGGGTCAGGGGCAAGACTTTCAGATGTCGGCCACAGCCGTCCCTGGTGTTCAAAAGGTAAAAAAAGGGTGTTTGAAAGCTTAATTGCAAGATTTTTAAAGCTTGGGTACTACTGTTGAATTTCATTTTCAATTAATATAGAGGAAACTGCCCTTTGCACCCTACGAATTACTGGCACCATTTTTTCAAGGTAATAAAGGTGATAATTCTATAATCACCTGATGCCAATACTTGGAACTTTTACCCTTAAAATGTCTATTTAAAACTTAAAAAAATATAAGTATCATGTTGAATCTTCGCAACACACTATTACATCATGTCAAAAAATTATACAACACAATAACATGAAAACCTTTTTGGAGTCCTTATTTAGCTATACATAGACAAGATTCTTGTCTATGCTGTATTTAGCAAGCAAACACATCAGTTTATAATTGTGATAATATAAGAATACATTTCTTACCAAGGAGCGTTTACACTCAAAGAATGATTGTTGCAGCTGAAGGCACTCATCCCCGACTGCCCGTGCTTTCAGGCATTCACGGGGGGTTTTCTTGTCCTGAAAATATAATTATCATCTGTAGCGAATATGCAGTAACATCCACTACTACTTAAAATGGGAATACTACTTCCCAGGGCCGTATCTACCAGATGGCTTCCTGGGCTTCAGCCCAGGGCCCCATGGATTTGAGGGGCTAGTCTATTAGTATTTAGTAGTAGTATTAGGGAACCTAAGTCAAGTCAAAGGCAAAAAATAGAAAAATCCCCCTCATTAGTATAAACCCCCCTAAACTCACGGTCAGGTCCTGCATTTCCAATTCAAGCCAAAATGGTTTGGGAACTTTAGGGCACTGTTCGAAGAGTCTTCATTAATAGGTTTCTAATGTTCGTTTACTATAGTTACGGTGGATATGTAATAGCTTAAAAACAATTGCATAAAAATAGCAAACAATCTAACCTTTCTACAGCAATCCGATGACAATAAACACATCTTAAGATCAGCGCGAACACCCGCGCATGGTGACTTGTCAACTAAACCAAGTTCATCTGGCGCAAATACGACCATCTCGCACTGATTTCTAGTATCAAACTTTGATGAAACCTTCGTAAATTTATTTACTTTTTATCTTCCAAACCCAAGATCATGACTTCAAACCACAAACATCAAAAATCAAAATGTCAACTTTACCTTTACGTTACTTTGTCGGAACGTTTCGAGTTCATTCATGTCATGAATCAACGTTTTTAAAACGATGTCAAACAGTAAATTCAAAGTCCAAGTCAGCTGTTCATCTGTCAAATCTGTCAATATTGACAGTGACAGTTCAATACTTAGCGATTCGCAATGGAATTCACGGAAAGTTTTGTAAATTGACAATAGTTAAACAGTGAAATTCAAATAAACAAAACAAACATGCGCAAAGCTTACCCAGTTTTTACTAGAAAATTGTCGCACATTTGTCCTTTAAAGCCATTCAAAGACTCGAAATGGCTGATGCCGAATGGAAATCCAACTGGGGCGTACGTGTACAATTGCGTGGCCGACCAGAAGGTGCCAGTGATCCTCAGCGACCCGCACGTAGCCACCTGGTATTCCTGCGGCCCGACTGTTTATGACTCCTCGCATCTGGGCCACGCGAGTTGCTACGTAAAAATAGAC
This sequence comes from Acleris laterana, assembly GCA_963966035.1. Lineage (NCBI taxonomy): Eukaryota > Metazoa > Arthropoda > Insecta > Lepidoptera > Tortricidae > Acleris > Acleris laterana. The sequence continues at coordinate 15,104,145 of OZ014449.1, forward strand.
ATTCTACAGCGGATTCTTAAGGAATTCTTTAAAATTAAGCTCGTCACTGCCATGGGTGTCACCGACATAGACGATAAGATCATACAAAAAGCCAAAACAACCAAATCAGACTTCAGAGCAGTCGCGAAACAGTACGAGAACGAGTTCTGGCTCGACATGGCCAGCCTCAACGTCGACAAGCCGCTCATAGTCGCCCGAGTATCCGAACACGTTCCCGCCATCGAGCACTTTATCAAGAAACTTATTGACTCCGATATGGCCTATGTGACCAAAGATAGTTCAGTGTATTTTGACACTTCTAAGTATAGGTTTTATGGTAAGTTACAGAAAATGCAGGATTCTGGAGAACCTGCAGATAACAATAAGAGAAACAAAATGGACTTTGCTCTGTGGAAGGGTCAGAAGCCTGGCGAGCCTGCATGGGAAGCTTCATGGGGTGCAGGCAGACCAGGCTGGCACATAGAGTGCTCGGCTATGGTAAGTAAGTTCTTTGGGTCACAAATAGATTTCCATGCAGGTGGTGTTGATTTGCAGTTTCCACATCATGAAAATGAGGAGGCTCAGTCCTGTGCCTTCCACAACACAGAGCAGTGGGCCAATTATTGGATCCACATAGGCCACCTCCATGTTAAGGGGGATGAAAAAATGTCCAAATCATTGAAAAACACAATTTCCATACAAGAGATGTTATCACAACACAGCGCTGATACATTCAGGATGGCATGCCTCATGTCGAACTACAGATACCCAATGGAGTACAGTAATGAACTCATGAAAACCGCTGAAAGTGTTGTGAACAAATTTAAATTCTTCCTCAAAGATGCTTATAACTACGTCAACAACAATGCAATAGAAAATGGCCACGACAAGGATCAAATACTTGATAGTTTACAAAAGGTAGAGGAAGTCAATATAGAAGTGCTTCAGTCAGATTTTGACACCGCAAGTTGCATAAATAACATGTTAAACTTAGTTATAAAAACCAATAGGCTAATGAAACTTGAGACAACAGAGTTTTATCCCATCCCTGTGCTTTTAATAGCTGATTACATCAATGGTGTGTTGAAAAAACTAGGTTTGATAATGGAGGAAAGCTCTGAGAATATTCTGCCAAGCAATCTGATAGATACATTGGTGGAATTCAGACATACTGTGAGACAGAATGCGCTGAATCGTAAAGATAAAGAGTTACTGACTGCGTGTGATGTTGTTAGGGACAAAATGAAGGCAGTTAAAGTACAAATTAATGACAGCAGTAATGCACCATCTTGGGTGTCAAAATAATTAGCACCTACTTAACATAGAAGTATTATTTTGTCTCTCTACTCTTTATTGTACAGTCAAGATTACCAACTTGTATATGCTATTTTAAATGCATATACAATCGGGAAACTAAAATCCTGACCAACTGTACAACTTTGTTAAAGTAACATTAAGTTTGACAATTTTGATAATATGGAAGTGTATTTTAAAAATTAATCATTGTTTTACGAAGAATAAATGAACCTCTTAAAATAAGGCCCTGTTTAATTACTCCTCGGGATGCTTGAGGAATAGTTTTGTTATACTGTAGTTGTTACATCGATTTTACATTTTGTTAAGTTTATAGCATAAATAAAATAGTTTCCTAACTGTATGTTGTCTAAACAAAATATCCCTATTTTAACTTTAACCTTTGCTACCCTCATTTACAGCAGTATTTTGTTTGTAATTCTGGTATTCTTATTGTTGTTTTGTGTCACAGATAGATAAATAATAATCAAATCATAGTGCATTTGTAAAGAAGATAAATAAATGTATATAATCCTTAGATAAGATGTTTTATTCCTAACATGTAATATACTTAAAGATTATTTAGGATTAGTACCTCTCAAGGTTCTTCAACCCTGGCCATTAAGCTACTTAAATCCATAATATTCCATGTTTCAATGTTTCATGTAATCATCTCATTATTAGTTGTCCGTACCAGTACCAGTTTGTTACCACGTGCAACTGATACAGGTGATAATGGGAAGTAAACAATGTCAAGTGGAACTGATAATATAGAAATAAACTTGCACAAGTACATAATAAGATTACAATAATATGCATGTCTTTTACCTAAAGCTGTTAAAAAATTAAGAAATTATTACGAATTAGAACTACGAGCGACCCGCCCTCACTTCGCTTCGGTTTATGTGAGTTTTCTGTAAGACCCATACATAAAACAGAATTTATGACACATTTATGACAGCTGGAAGCGACTTTGTTTTATACTATGTAGTGATAAGATAATGAGCCCAAAAACGTAGTATGCACGGGTTAATAGACTTGCCTTACAAATCCAAACGACACGATAACCTCATAGTCGCCTTACTCAATTGAAAAGCGAACTACCAAAATCAAAAACCCTATCATGTTTACCTCGTTAAGTTTAATCAAACGGCATCAAGCTATAAATGTCTAAGCGCAAGACATTCGACTTATCATTGGACTACGAACTGCCAAAGGGCAACCATAACGATGGGTAGCCAAATGGTAGGGTTTCCCTATCGACGAATTGAAGGGGTTTTCCGGTTCCTGAGGTGCACCCATGGCCGCATGGCAAACTGGGGCAAAAATCGGGCGCTAAAGAAGTTACACCTGAGAGTGTTTTCTTTGTCTCCCACAGGAAACCAATAGAAATGGTGATTGTTGCAAATAAACAACACATCAGGCCACTTAAAAATGCCTTATTTAATTATCGTTTCAACCTAGAGCTTGGTTTAGCATTAACTAGATCGTCTAGATCATTTTAGACTGTCTCCTGGTATTTCTTTGACTGTAGATATTTCATACTGAATGAAACTTCTCTACTGGCATCATATCATAATATCCCATGGGACAATCTTACACAAACTTGTACTAAGCGTTCAAGATTACGATAAACATACTTATACATAGAGGGTGCCTCCGACTTTGGGGCTAAAAAATGCATAGAACATTTCTACTCTTGAAAGTGAACTTCTTTTGTTCTGTAAGTTGTTAAAAATATGTGCAACTTAAATTTAATATTTTTCATACAAGTTAAATGTAATTTTCAATGTATGCGATCCAATTCTCCATTTTCCTTTAGCCCACGTACGAATTAAATGTCGCCCCTGTACGATGAGATAGTGATTTTATGCCCATTATTTAATACACTGATTTTACAATTAGACTTTAAAATCAACTAGTTATCTAAACAACTCAGAACACAAGTAGTTCAGTTTATTGCGTAGAATGGATCGTTGCATTTAAAAACCCAAGGTCAGAGGTACCCTGTATTGTGATATATCTACATACTTAATTACAATAAAATAAAAAACCTTTGTCTCGTCAACAAATATTTTATAAAAAAAAACTAATTTACAGGTACAGATCCATTTTTCTCTTGTATCATATTTTCCGCTTTGTACACCTTCCACGCGACGAGATAGTCGCGCGCGATTTTGAACAGAGTGTAGTAATTTATGAACAGTAGTATCACGGTGGCCACGAAGTTGTGCCACGGCGATGTACCGAACAGTAGGAACAGTTGTAAAAGTATTAGGGAGAGCTGTAGACACAGGAGGAGGCAGAGAAGCGTCGACGGGTTCGCGAATACCGCCTGCGGACAAAACGGAGAGATCATGTTAATGGTCAAGTAACTGCAGGTTCAAATTTGGACTTCCACGTATTCTAATGTCTGTCGGCGTAGACTAGTACCAATAACCATATTTAAAACCCGAACAACTTTTTCATACAGATCTATTTTTTCTGTTTAGCGAGCTTAAACATTATTCTCAAAAAAAAATGCACAATTTGCATGCAATTTTCAGTAATAAAATGCTATGCCATGGCATAGTGAAATGGCAAAAGTTTATGTTAGCATTGCAGCAAGCAAGAAGGGTCAAATCACACAGT